>JAUMHH010022383.1:0-10665 GCA_032359455.1 Chlamys rubida | reverse complement strand
TTGATCATGTCCTGTAACTCAGCTTCTGTCGGGTTCTGTCCTAGTGACCTCATCACTGTCCCCAACTCTTTGGTTGTGATAATTCCATCACAGTCCTTGTCAAACAGACTGAAAGCCTCTTTGAACTCTAACAAATATAAGCATAATATATATTTACAAAAGTGTATACTATGTATAAGGTTATTCTTTTGTATAATATTTATAGCAACGATATACCTCGTTAGACCAAACACTATCGTTTTCTTACAAATATCCCTGAATATGGACTGTCTGGATTTAGGCAATGTAATTTGAGTTCTTTGTAATCGGTTTCCAGTGTCTATGACCATGAATTGTATGGACTTTCATAGGGGGGAGGAGGTTTGCGTGCTCGTGATCAATGATTTGTTTTGTACCGTTCCTTTTTGTTTATTATTTTAGTTTAAATCCGTTAAACATCAATTATTTTGAAAATTCTGAATAACAGAACTGAGTTAAATCAACATGATATTATTATGAATTTGGGATGTGTATATATTATTTAAAGGTAAACGATACCAGCAAATTATTTAAACTATATTATTACTTCTGCCAGTAGTACTTTTGTGAAATATTTGTTTAAGTCCTTTGCAAAAGAAATATTCCATAAGAATTACGTTTTGCCATGCATTTTACAGAATTGATTTTTTTTTTGTTTTATTTAAACGCTTGAAACTAGAAATAATAAAGGAAAAAACATCAAAGTTTAGATATTTTCCTTGCAGAGCCTACATTTTACATTATACAAAAGGGGTTATAGAAATAGAAATTCGAAATGAGTGTCCAATCTATATATAGGACGCGCGGTATAGGAAACCCTTGACTGCGGAAGTTACTCTCGGCGAAAACAAACACATTTTGGTTGCTTAATCTTCTATATACAAGGGAGAATAGTCCAAGTCAAAACAAATCATAAAAACTCCTCCAACCGATTATAAGGGATGCATTGGTATATTATCCCCTACCATAAATTATTCAACATAATCGGAAAACAATAACAAATACAAGCAACAAATCATAAACTCGTATATCACCCAACCACAACAGCAGTAGTAATAATGACAGAGTTAGTAACTGTTTAAGGGATGGATTGGAATATATAAAAAAAAATCAGACAAAGGTTGGTTTTGAATTTCATTTGAACGACTTTTAAAATTCCCATGTGTAACTTTTATTTGAATTATGAATGCAACTGTGAATTTCACAAATACAAACTTGGTCAGGTGTGCGATCTCTATATTAAGATCCCATCTTATAAATGAGTCATATGTGGATGTGTGTGCTGACTCGTGAAATCCCAAAGGTCGAACAGGTAGTGTTTGTTTTTGTGTTCAATGGGCGTATGTGTTAATCTGAGTAAAGGAGGAAAATACACTTGTATATAACAAATATTCCACGAACTGTCGTTTAGACTAAATGAACAGGTGTGAAAAGGAGCGTTTCTATATCATGGAAATACTTGTTGAATATATATTTACCTGCAATTTGCTCCTCTGTCAATTTATCAGACTGCAAAAAAGGAAAACGTAATTAGTTTTGAGGAGCTTAGTAATATTGAATGCAAATGAAATCATTTTATTGACAAGCCACGTTATAATGCCCCTCTGTAAATGTGCCATCTTGTTTACTGTCAGTACGTTTCACGATCCTGTTTTAATGTTCCTTTATTAGTTAATTTAGTTAGTTTAAAAAGTCAGCTGGTGATTAATCCTTGTCATTAAAAACAAAGAATTTCGATAATTAACACATAAGGAAAATGAGCTTTAGTGGAGTTTTCTGAGTCACCAAAAGTAAATATTGTATAAATAAAATGAGGTTTACCCGGCCTAACGAGGTAAATTAAATGGGGGGGGGGGGAGATCTATTTGCACCATCGGTAAAGAAAGAAATAATTAGTGTGCTATATACATTAGGTGCCGACACGTAGCGGAGCCATTGCAGATGTAGTAGCATGCGACAAATGAAAAAAAATATATGAACCACTTAAAACTATTAGTATATTATATATAAGGTGTAACAAAAACATCTTGACAGTAAAATATACAGGGTTGAAATGTTGCATTATAGTAATACTGTATGACTTTAAAACCGTAGTCATAACAACAATATACAATAGGACGTATACCTTATGTTTTCCTGAATCCTCACTACATGTATTATAACGATATTTTATTGATTTATTGTATCATTACCGGAATAATATCATATACATGCAAACGTATATCAATCACTGTGCAAAGGACTTGCATCAGCAATTAATGTTTTGGGGTTTTTTTATTGTTATTTTTATATATCGGTTCTAGTTGCTGGTCTATCATATCGACTGTGTCGTTGTGTTTTAACGCTGTGGCACAAATATAAATCCATTTTACATAGATGTTCTTCCACGAATGTAAAACCCAAATCCGTGTAATGTGTAAGGAGGTGACATATTACCTGTTATCGCTACATTATGTCACTGCATTCGTACGTGTCACTTCCTTGTTCGCACTCGTTAAGTAAGGTATGGGTACAAGATTAATGTACACACTAGATGCACGTAATAGGAATGTTACAAACTTAACATGACTTTTAAACACACCTATTTAGAATTGACAAGAGATAAAATGGCCCAAGTCATAATTTAGCCAGAAGACATCGTTAAACGGTATATATTCCCAAAGCATTTTAATTATGGCAATTATATATAATTGTTTGAAATTTTTCAAAAGAAAGCATTGATCATGGTTTAACATGCGCATTATAATCGAGTTCAACACTATTGAAGTAAAGGGGGAAATTTGAACAGTTTATGCAAAGCAGCGATTGTAAATGTCTGAATGTATGACATGATGAATGCAATGCTTGATAAAATTATCGATATATAAGATTGTATAAAAGGAATATTTGTGATAATTTTCTTAGTTGAAAAATATTAACAATATCAACAAATGATATTAACTTATTATCGATCGATCTCCGAATTCGTAAAACGATATGCTTATGATATGACCCATTTACAGGTATGTATCACATGTATTATCAAATTATGTTAATAAAGAAAAAATCTTTCTTATGAAAACACCATGATTTGATGCTACTTGAAGACAAATTCGTATTTTTTTAAATATATATGGCTCATACTGCATGTGACAGATAGTTTTCAGGTGACGTATTCTAAATAAAACATGGCAGATTTATTCCTAGGTGAAAGTTAAAGAGCTCTTTCATTCTGGTAATAAATAGTACCGTAGGCCATTTAGCAAATTGATACAAAAACCTAGCGCGAACTATGGTCAGAGACGATGATTTATCTTGTTAACGTCTACATATTTACTTAATGACATGGCATAGGTGGATATATTTATTTGCGGTTTTGCATTCATATTGACGATCACGATTATAAGTTTCGTTTGAACTTGAAATCCAGTTTAACATTTACACTTGTAAGCTATTCCAATGTATCCATTGAAATAATGATTATAATAAATACACATCGAAATTATATGAATTTATGAATACTACATCTCTTGAAAAACGATCTCTAAAAACTGAGTATATATTTTAAATTATCCCACGTGACCATAGTACTGCACTTAACTAGCATCAGTTCAATAAATGTTCAATCTGAGTAAGTCCTCCATTTATGAATATAAATTATTTTACACAATATTAGCAAACGTTATTGCAGGGTTTTTCGTCTCCTTACTGACAACTTACTATAGATAGGATGAAACGTTATTATTTTACGGATACTGTCATCGTGGCAAATTGATTCTTAAGTTCAAATGGAATATATCAATAGTTCATTGGAGTGTGAACTATGATTTTACATTGTAGTACCCGTATATTGTAATAATATTGATTTAGATAAAGAAATAACGTTAAGCATTAAGCAAGTCATTAGTTAAAAACGATGCTGATCACAACACGTCAGCTGGTCTGGGTTTATCTTTAAAATATTATTTTCAGTTCCTCTATATATATCGTGTCAATGTAATTTGACAGGTAGAGCAAATGAGAACTAAATTCATTTTCGATATTAGTTTTCGCTACAATGTAGACAGTTCATTTAATCAATATAAAGTAATTAAATCAATAAAATAATTACTTTGTCATTCACTTACCATTGTTGTTGAGAATGCGTATGTTCCAAGCTGTCTTTTCTAGTCGGAATAACGCGTTATATTAACGTTCGATGACTGTTTGTAGGAAAGAATTAATAATTCAGAACGTATGATTGGAAAACGCCTGGACCATTACCTGACCAGAATACGACAATGACTATCAGCGACTCTGTTAGACAACCAAAACTGAAATGCGATTAATTACATGTTACAGATGGAGACAACACTATTATAGCTAAATAGTCCGTATTAAGTATTAATACTATTATACATCATGCACAGGAAACAAAAGCAAATACGTCATAATCAACCACACAGATGATAATTCATATACATATACATTTCTAATTCCTTTGCAAACATGGCATTTCAGAAATATTTAATGAATATTTACGTTCCTGGCTAACGTGATACAGATGAATGATATAACGACTTCCCATGAGAAGATCGGGTGTGGTATTGGACACCTTATATATCACGTCCACAATATGTCATTTATATAAGTGTCGCATTGCGACAAATTTCCAATAACAAACCGATATTGTTGTACTTCCTCTCTTGGTAGTATATGAATACAGGTGCTATTCTTGACAAATCGCCGTGCTTTATAATTAATCGCCATGCACTCTTTCCGCTCGCTTTACTCACTTTAGGACGTTTACTTATATCGTTCGTTGAAGTAATTATGTATCTACCTAAATCTAAATCACGTACCAGTACAGCTATAACAGGGGGACATCAATGGACCACGTGCGTTTCTTCAGCTTCTTCAGTTTACACACATATTAGGACCCCCTTCTCGCTTTCATCCGCGTTAAAAAATATTAATTTATAAATAAAAGATTCTAATTCATATTTATGTTAACATATTTTTATCAAATATCTAAGGAGGGAAGTAGAGTATTCTAGCTAGGGTTAAAAGGCTTTCGTTCTAACACATGTATCATATTTCATTCTAATTCAAACTCTCCATTTCCTTTTTTGGCATATTGATATACAACTAGATGCATTGTGCTATGTCGCAATGCGCTATCCAACGGACACGTGTCAAATCCTATTATAAATTACACAGTGGTGAATTACAGCTCTGGTCCTACGTGGCATGCAAACAGATCACATAAATTTATATCCAAATCACGGGAAAAAAATCATACAAAGAGTCATGATCTAAAACGTTACAATACATGTGTGAAAAGCATGGTGAAGGGTTGCTGTTCTGGTGTTTTATTTAAGACCTAGTCGGTATTGTTTCACAATAGAACTAAATGTTAATGGGAAAAGTCACACACGCCGTCTTGTATACTAACACATTGTGTACAAAGACATCGAAGGTAATTGCATGGATGTCTGAAATTGATTTTCCCTCGCCATTTCACGTAAAAAAAGATCTCTCGTCAAAATGAAATATTTACAGTAAAATGAAAGGGTGCTTTACAAGTTTTTATACAATTAGTTGTGTAGTTCAAGCAAGCGTAGCATCATGCATAATAAATAAACATGAAACATATCTTCTATTTAATATATGCACTGTTGTATCAAACACAAGGAGACTGCGTTTCAACGTAACAGGGTGTACTAGTAATCTGAAAGTATACATCTTCATAAACATCTGTACAGTTGATGAAAAATATACACGTCGACAAATATCTTCAATAAGATTCATCCGATTGGAAATATATAATATCGAAATTTACTTTATACACAAATAATATACGTATTAAACGTGTCGCAACGTTTCGTGACCGACTGGTCCCTACATTGTTTGTGTATAACGTAAAACTTCGATATTACGTTGATAAATAGTTCTGTATTCAGTTGTTACAGATATGACGTCAAAACAGTGTGACGTCGAATTGCAACACATCGCTTATGAGAAAATCTGTTTAAAGGTTATATGCGCATGAATACTTTGTAATGTGAAAATAATTTAAGGACCCTGAATTCGTTTCTTTTCCGTACGAGACTCATCACGAAGACTGCTGTTCAGCTAGGCAAAATAATTCTAAATAAGAAACTTCCATACTCGTTTGAACAATATTATATAACTCATACAACATCCTAAATACAAAAAATATTTAGGTATCACAAATGGATATTGATATATTCACATGCTGTGTAACAAAACACGCAAAGTTTAGGAAATTTGTAGTAAAAGCATGGTCATTTAATTGGCTTACGCCAAACGCTAATATGACTAAAAAACATACACTCAAAAACAATTAAGAACAACATGCTTTCGAAACAAATATGTTTATTTGAACTGCAGAAGCCTTGGATAAAGTTATGAATACGATTTTTGTGTTCCCGTCATCCCGTGTAATACAATTATTCCAATCGCCGTGTATCTATGCGTTACGCTGTACATCTATTCCTCTCGCAGTGTTTCTATTCCATTCGCCCCGGTCTATTTTCGTTTTGTTCAATTGGGAAAATATACATAGGACGGGAAAGCTTTGGCGACAGCATGGGCAATGTCGAACCCTGTTTTCACGAAGTCGACTGTAGAGAATATTCTGTTTATTTACGTCTACGACAAAACCACGTCTTACTACATTTATTCCCGAGTGAGCGACATAACATGTGAAGATGCATCCGTAATGACGTAATCCAAGAACAATTGATATGACGTCACAAATTCAAAGATGGCAGTACATCATCTATCTATACAGGAACATAGTGATATTGTGTGCCTTCGAATCAGCCAGAAAGGCCCCGAAACAATATATTGGCAATATATTACCACAAACTACCAGTAGAGTGATCTTCGTGTCCCTTTCATGTGAAAGACTCGAAAAATTGAAGATTTCTACACTTGTTTTCTAACTGTTATATGAAATAAAATCTGTTTAAAAATACATATCAATTAATATCGACTTAGTTGGCGATATAAAACCAGTGCAATGTTTCATTACATTGGACCCAGTAAAAAAGGTCATTTGAACGAGTAAACATCTTCCCGTTTTCCTCAACTACATCTTCTGTTTCTAAGCCAATATTTCTGATTATTTGAGTTCCCATGATTCCACAATTAAACCACTGGATGAATGTTACAGCTTTATAGATAGGAAATAACAATCATTTAACCTTTTGTTGTCAACGTTGTTACCTCCAAATAAAAAAACGCCGTCTCGGCCATTCCAATTACAGGGCGAAACATTCATCCAACCTCTTGCTTCCGGTGTTTCGCCTGCGCATGTCATGAACTCCCATCCAGTTTTGCTACCAGTGTTCATTACATAACCGTCTTTAGAAAACCCGCCGGCTCCCGAGTGTCCCAAGTCGGAGGGATCTACCTCCCCGAACCAAACAAGGATAAAAGTAGATATTGAGGTGATTCCAAAGACAGACCTTGGAGGAAGTTCTTTGTCTGTCCTCAGTCTAGACCAGGTCTTGTTGACTGTGTCGTACCTATGGACGTCGTTCATCTCTCGACCTGCAAAACCTCCGACGACAAACACATCATTCCCAACAGCAATCAGACCTGCCCCACCGCGTCCTTCAATGTCGTCATTGGTTGGTTGTTTCTCCCATGTGTTGGTGGCTATATCAAACGAATGGAAGTCGTTCATGCGGCCTTCTACTCCACAACCACCAAACACGTAAAGACGACCTGCATTTACTGTCATGGCATGAAAGCTTCTAGCTGGAGGTACATCACCAGAGGTTTTCAAAAGAGACCACACGTTGTTGCTGGTGTCAAAAGCATACAGGTCATTGAGACTACCCTCCCCCATAGTGATTCCGGTTCTTCCTCCAAACACGTACATCACGTGACCCACTGCGGCGGCGCTGTGGGCGTTAAGCGGTATGGGGACATCGCCTGACGTGGGCAGTTCTGACCACGTCTTCGTGTCCATGTCCAGACAGTGGACAATGTTACTGATCGGTACCCTGGGAATGTTTTCACCGCCAAATACAAACGCCTTTCTCCCTATCACCACTGTTGAATGACTGCTTCTACCAAGGGGCACTTCCCCCCTAGCTTCTATTTTGATCCATTCGCACTGAAAAACAAATCAGATAGGTGTGTATGCATTAATCAAGCTCTATAACAACAAATAATTATATTTAAAGCAATGAAAATGGGTAGGGAATATATATATGATATCAATACTGTTAGAGATTTCTGCAATGTCTCAATTATCAAAAGGCACAACATCAATTAGCAATGCATGGAGAACAAGTTCAATCAACGATATGCCAGCGGACACAGACCTAGCAGTTCTATGCTCTACCGATAATCTGTAGAGAAATTCATACTAGCCAAACATGGTGAACTTTAACACTTGAAACGAAGCGCGTCTCTTACCAATAACAGAATTCATTATTACTTCTGTAAATTGACATAGCAACATATTGATTGAGAACATTATCAAAATAATCTCTTAAAACATATCAATAGATTGCTGTTCATCCAATGTATATATATTCCCTAGGTCAATAGAGATTATTAGTCTTTTAAATGAAATTAGGTTCTATTTTTCATAAATTGAAAATCCATAGTGCACGTTCGTCGGGACGGTATCACAAATTGCCATCATATTGACGAAATGTAATCCCAACAACAAACAGATTATACATACAGATCAAGATTCAATGTAATATTTGTAGTTTTTGGGTATTGACGGCAAAATAAATTCCTAAAAAGGAATGATAGTTGCTCATTGTGTCTGAACACAGCATACTTCCTGATACGTTACACACGCCAATACCATGGCGGATAATGGGAGGGTGGGTGTGTTTTGAGTTTAAAGCATGAGTAATCACCAGTATTTCCTCAGGAAAATATGTTCGCACTATTTCGCGATATATAAGAGACGATCACGAATTCGAATATATCTTCCGTCACAATTAAAGGGAAAATACATCATGATTTGTCGTTCCTTTTGCTTTTTTAAATCCATGAAAATGAATGTTTTGAAGAGAACAAGCATGCAAACTGTATGTAATAGGACGAGGAAAAGTGATAAAGATAGTGCCGTCGCTGGAGCTCGAACCCGCGACCCTTGGCTCTCCAGCCCGATGCTCTACCATTGAGCTAAAGGGAAATTCCTTACAGCTGACGCTTGTAAGGCAACCTAATTAATCCACATCTTTAACACTTGATTTACAGTATATAAGTGTCTTGGGTTAATCAAATAATACCACTGCAGTAGTGATTTACGACAACTTTTATTATTTATAAGCGCGTAGCAGGCGCGTTTTGGCTTAGCCACTGTTCCATAGAAATCGTTCTGCACACCACACTATACAGCTAGTGTACACACAAACTTAGTTCATGAATATCGCTGTTGGCCGACAGTTTCGCATTTTTTCATGTGTACCTGATCCTGATGTTAGCTGCCCCCAGGTGTGGTGACTGAATCATAAATCTACCTATTCTGAAACAACAGTTCCTATAGATACGTGCAATGCTGGAGGTGCACGTGATCAAGTTATCGGCACACAGAACAAAATGTAACTTACCATACATTGTATATCATATAGTTTAAATCCGGAATTTCTACCTGGCAAGTTACATGTAGCTTATAGGTGAAAATAATAAGCCTTACTCTACACGGTAGTACTTTTAAAAACACAATGGAATCTTGTTACAGAATATATCATTAATTACCTGCATGACTGCGAGCCGACGACAACAGTACTAGCTAGTGTTCGTCACGGGTGTCAAGGTCGTTGATACTTATCAGCAGCGACAGGGTATAACTATAAGTACGGTGACCAGGATGTGACAGACGTTCTCCGACTCGCTCGCCTGCCTCATGTTTTGTTGATGTATCTTAACATTTCCTTCCATTTTACTGAAAAAAATCCATTTACTTTCAGGGTCTTTCCGACATACCGTTTTAATTTATTTTTTAGACTTCTTAATTATGTCCATGTTGTGTATCAATTTAGTATTTAGTCTTGCGTGACAACGATTTAAAGATATTTGCAATGAAGAGGTGTTATCAGATACTAACAAGTATATACGGCCATAAGCTGAACAATAAACAGTAGGAGTGTCCGTCATGTGTAAAGTATGCATGTACCCGGATCTAGATCTGAATACAGTTTATGAATTAAATTGAGGAGGAACGTTCGCCCTGGAGAATGCCGAAGAGAAATATCATTGAAAACCCAAGAAACTATAGCTAAATGTCAACAAAGGGCAGATTTACACGGAAATCAATAAAAAGGTACAAATTCTGGAAATGCGATCGTTCTTCAATGGGTCAAATCAAAGGGATGCAACAGCAGTGAGAACTGGGGGCCTTGACAGTAAACCCCACGAAACACAATAATGATTGTTTTAATATATTCCTAATACCTGTCTATATGATACCGAAAGCGACCATAAAACTAGTCCGATATAGCTATCTCTTTTTAAAAAAGAAGTCGGGGTATCTCCGCCCACCGAATTATAAAAGGGTAGTTATTTCAGAATAATTTAATCTTGTTTGTAACAAACATGTTCATTGGCTTAAACAATTATGTTATCAGCCCATAACGTAAAAAAATGACGTCGCCGTTTGTAACGTCGCTTTTGATTGGCTGATAC
>JAUMHH010022372.1:0-10666 GCA_032359455.1 Chlamys rubida | reverse complement strand
CTTCATAAAGCGATGATTATTTACTGCTTAACAGAAACATGAGAGGTGTAATCTTGAATGTATTAAATGGAAGGTATGATTTTTTTGGTATATTTTATCGTTAAACAGCTTTTGGAGTATATAGATTCACGAAGAGGCAGCGACCTTTCGAATATAGACTCTCTATTTGTCATAAAACATATTCATAAATATTGTTTAACTTCTCACTGTTATCTCTATGGGGCTCATCAAAACAGCAAAGTTGGTCAGATGATTACAAAGACATGTCTTTTTCTCTGCTGACCACGTACATCCAACGTCTGACCAACCGATAGCACCAGCCCTGCAATACAAAGTGGAAACGAAAAGGGTGTTATGGCATTTTACTTCATTTTGATATTAAATTGCCCTTTACCCTCCTGCTTTTGCAACTTTTATGTTCATCTTACTATATTGCGGAGGTTTCATAAACTAATACAAGCATTTTCTGTGTTTTATTGTAAAGTTAATAAGAAACAAAGTAGAAATCACAATTATCGTTTATTACCTATTAATTATTTAGCGTTACTTGTTGTTGTACCGTATGTGGTTGATAACACACGTTTCATTACATTGAACAAGATAAAGTTTGAAGAAGCGACAACATGATGGAAAGAAAAGAAAAGAAATGTTTACTTTTGGTTTTTGATTTAAAATACCCATCACTGGTTGAAAAGCCGTATAAGAATAAACGATCTTCAACAGGTGTAAATACAACTACGTGTGTTTGGTTAAATAGGTCTTTGCCTGATCCCATATTGTATTAGATGAACTTACGTATTTGAGTAACCTCCCTTTACTGCCTTACCTGCATATTTGCCATTAGATCATTTAATATATTAAATATATCAAATCGCCATTTAATACTCTTACGTACGTGTCATTGAAGTTCCAGAAAACACATTTTATGTTGACATTTCCTGTAAGGTTGTTCTGTACCAATACAAAAAGACAAAACTTGGATGGAAGTTTTAAGCGAAACAATTCATGTATTTATCTTCAATATAATCTTCTAATCTTCTATTTTCATAAAAAAAAAAAAGTTCCTTAAACATGGATATTATAAGTATATATTTTACATTACTGTAAGATCCTCAACCCTACCAGTTGAAAAATAAGCCATTTACTACACAATCTGTTACCTATCATTCAAAACATTTAAGCTTTGAAAAAGAACATTGTGATGGTTAATCGTTAAATTTACCGTGCCGCAATCTCTCAGAAAAAAACTGCGGTTAAAATCTAAGTCATAAAAAGGTTTGTCAAGTAAGCCTTTTCCCTACTCTTACTTTTCTCACTAGACGCAGAGCTGAAACCATGTTTATGTTATTGTCATGCATACATGTATTCACGAGATGGCACGATGGCAGAATTCAACGAATGCCGGTTATTGGTCAGACGTAATGTTAATACCATACAGAGGCCATCATATTAATTGATAAGGATATATTATGTCATTTGGTATGCTTAACGACTTCACAATTATTAACAAATTTTGATCGTTATGATAGAGGAAATGTGCCAAAATTTGACAAGTGCTATCGTAATGTTAAATGGACCATCGGGGCATGCGTGACATTATGTAAATAATCGAATTCGTTACGGCACGCAAGAAAATAAATTTGCATTCCTTTTTGTTTTATATCTTTGACTCCTTTTACACCCTGAGTGTGGTATTCACGGAATATTGATAGATTTTGTTATGTAAGAAAAAACAATGCCAGTCGTATCCTGCTGATAAGAAAAAGAGCACAGGTTAGCGGCACGGTACCTTTAAGATATACTGTATTTCGCAAAAATGAAGTTATTTCAAGTGCAAAATCATACTTCAGAGCGCAAGGAGTCTGTGTCAAATTTCAGGCTGACATTGGACGGAAGATTGCTTTGAACTGAGTGTTCGTTGATAACGGACAATGCTAGGACTTCTGATGGATATCCGCTAGACACACTAATGAGAGAAAAAAATTGAGAAGGTTGAGTTCGAAAAAGATATCAAATGATACTAACAAATTAATAAACAAAACTTTATACGTTTGTTCCATAAATAACTAAATGATTATGCATTATACATTAAAATCACGCAAAGCAGTTGAAAACTTACTCCTTTTCGATACAAATTTTCAAATTGGAGTTCAATTTTCCGTTTAGATAAAGCGCGGATTTGCGAAAATGGAAACGGATTTAGAAAATACCATTCGCAGTACATTGTAAAGGACAAAAGTAATATACAATGTATATATATATTATTTATATCATCTTTGATATCGTTCGTTAAATCGATATTGTGCATTTTCGTTTCTTGACCGTCTGTTGTATGGATGCATATATAATATACATGTATTTTAATAACTCTTACACTAAAAAAATGTCAATACCAATATAACGCTCCACAGACCGATAACATACTTTCACTTACAAAGATTTGTGACTTATAACGTACCTGTTATCAGGGAGAATACTCGCAATAGAAACATACAGAGCGGCGATAAAGGTAACATCACCTGTCGAGTATGATATGTTAAATGATTATATCATCAAATTTATTAGAAAAGAGGTATCTTTTAAGAGATGCCTACTCATAATAAGAGAAAATCAGAGGGAATGAAATTATGTGGTATAAAATATAAAACATAGACGACATAACAGAGAAGTTATTATAACGGGAAGGTGATGGAAATCTGTGATAGACTCTATGAAAAGAAAATACCAAAAATATAATATGCAAATTATGTGGAACCGAACAAAGCAGAAAAAAACTTTTACGCCGGATATTTTGAACATATTTTCTTGTGATGTGTTTGTAACAAGCACGTGGGAAAAAAGTTTCTAATGTGACCAGTTTGTCATCATATCCGTTATCAGTCAGTGAATCCGTTATCAACATATGGGCGGATCTGTATTATTAATATTAACGCCATCTCAGAATAAAACATAACGTCAGAATTCTACTCATGTTGATAACACTTTAGAATATAGAGAGAGACGATGAAGAATGACAAATAAAAGAAATGAAAGCAAAACCAGAATGATGATAAATCCGACATTTTACTATAACATCGTATGCAATCCAGTGCAGGTATGAGCATTTGGATATAGCAATAAGGTAGCCGTCACTAGACCGTGTTTCTGTAGGCTTGCACAGCACATACGAAACGTATTCAATAAAAGTGAGATGATAAATAATTTAATCATGTGCTAAGCAAGCAATATTGCTGCTTGAAGTGATAAAAACATCCAGCAGCCCGATTCAACAATAAATAAAATTTATATTATGACTGACGTAACTTTAAAGGACATAGAAAAACTCACCAGTGTGTCCGTCTCCGAGGTTTAGCGTGATTTCGTTTTGAAAATTGGAATTAACAGATGATATTTTTGGTCTAAAAGATATATCATTGTTCCGAATGCGTTTGATTTCAAAAGCTGAAACAGATAAAAAGGATAATAAGTAAGCTATTTTGAATCATGAACGTCACATGTCAGGTTATCTAAATCTACGGTTTTGAAATTCCAGATAATAATTTTAAAATAATTTTCTGTCATGTGTGTATCATATAGGAATGTTTCTCTCTAATTTTAAAATGTTGTGCAGAATAAATAACTCGGGCATTCGTATTTGTCATTTATTTTATGTATCATTTCTTTATTCCTTTGATACACTTGACTATATTATACATAAGTTATTCTATTCTACCTCGCCAAATCAATTCATGAATATTTCGCAGTAACCTCTGACAGAAAATCGACATCAATCGTACGTTTGACTGCTATATCGCAAGTACTATATCGAAAAGCAGCTTTCACTTTCCCTATGTATAGTACGAGTGGTTCCGAATACCCTTTGTTATAATTTCCATACAAAAACACATCATCATACTTATGCTTAACTCTATAACTTATGTTCCGTAGTTATCACTGTATAAACCTAATCAAGCAATAATCTGTGTTGAATGGCCAATAAAAATGAATGTCACAAAACAAGCGTGATAGAATTTCCTAAAATAAACTGTCAGAGAACGAACATTTAGCTGTAAAACTTATCGACAAATATTGACGAGAGACATATAATACTGCAATCATTATGTACAAAATGGGTCGTGCCCATGCAAAATCCGTACAAGTATATATTGTACTGTTTAAATACATCTTCAATATATTCATATTAATGAATTTATCAAAAAAACTAGGGAAATGTTTATCAAAAAAACTAGAGGAATATTTACCTATGTTGCTCCCCTCGATGATAATTTGTTCGCCTACGGAAATATTTTTCCCAACAGCATTCCCTAGCTTTTCTACTGTTTTCATCAGATTACTTGCATCAGTTGAAGATGACTTGAAAAATAATTTTACATTCTATAAACAACTATTTTCTCACAGGTTATAAGTAAGGTGTGATACGAACAATGTAACTTAATTGAAATTAATATGAAGGAGAAACCAAAGCCAAATATCATCATGAAATATGAAACTATTTATAGGTGGGTTTGTGCTAAAAACAAATGATAAAATGTCAACGAAAACATAAAATGTAAAAATTATAATGCAATGCTAGCAGGTATCGATTATTCGATTAAGTAAATCTTGTTTTCAATCAAAACACACGACACATGTTATAACTCATATAACTAACTACTTTTAGCAATACCCTACAAAAGTAAGATAAATATATTAACCGATAATAAAGACCCAGGCAATTTCTTCACAATTTCATCTCGTGTTTATGTCCGTCTCAATAGCACTTTGTATAATTAGTTAATGCTTCAATAGGGAAGAGCCTTAAATTTGCATATGGGAGAAACATATGTGATGTACATGTATATCAATGTTATAGAAATACATATATAACATGTATCAAGTTACTTGAAAAAATATATAATACGTATCAAAATACTAAAAATGTATGTGCAGTTGAACATGTATAATTCAAGAAAATATATTTATGTACTTGAAATATAATAATAAGTTTTAATGTATTAGAAATATATTTAATGTGTATAAATGTACTAGAAATATATGAATATGTAATAATGTACCAGAAATATACATGAATATGTATTAATTTACTAGATATATATGAATGTACATTCATGTACTAGAAATATATGAATATAAATCAATGTACCAGAAATATAAATGAGTATGTATTAATGTACTAGAAATAAATGAATAAGCATAAATGCACTATAGTATTATGTATTACATTCTTACCTGTATGTTGACATCTGTCCATGTTTCATGATTAACGGGTGACAGCATATTGTCGATAATTTTTACAAAATTCTGAAATTATATGAAATGTTACAATATTTGAGAAGCATATTTCTATTTTGCTCAGGCTATGGGATGATAAGTCATGTTAAGCAAGTGTAAACTGGAAGGATGGTGAACCAGCCATCAGTGATAGATGTATTCCTCATCTTGAGGTATCACCTCAATAACCTGACCAAGATAGAACAAGTATCACCTCAATAACCTGACGAAGATAAAACGGTATCACCTCAATAACCTGACGAAAATAGAACAAGTATCACTTCAATAACCTGACCATAATAGAACAAGTATCACCTCAATAACCTGACCAAAATAGAACAAGTATCACCTCAATAACCTGATCAACATAGAACAAGTATCATCTCAATAACCTGATCAACATAGAACAAGTATCATCTCAATAACCTGACCTAAAACTACTCCTTACATTAACAGTCTTTTCTAGTATAGATCAGAAATATGTTATACACCAGTCTTACCAGTGGAGGAAAATAAAATATATTAACCTGTGATCAGTTAAATAGCAAGTAACAGCCTGAGCCTTGCAAAAGCCTTAGATACCTCCGTCTTCATCTACCAGTGATGACGTAACACAATTGTGTCTTAATCATTTGCATGCATTTCAATTAAAAAAAGTGCATTGCTCCGCCCATATATATCGATGTCAACGTTATGGAAACTTGCCACGGTCTATGGCATACTTTATTATGCATTTTAATAGATGAACGTAAGCCACACTTATTCGAATGAAGTCTTACCATGCCTTTTATGGGTGTTAAGGGATTACAAAATAATATATTTTGGGATTGTTTACTATTTTTTATATAAAGGTATTAGCTTAATTCACAAGATAATAGGAATCAATCAAGATTATAACTTGCCTGTGTTACGTTTGGAGATACACGGAGCTGATCGAGAACATCAATTGATGCGTTCAGGACAGCGAAGGCCGTGCTTAAATCTCCAGATGATAGTTCAGTGGTGTTACTATTTGATGTTGATGTGATATTCTCCAAAATGTCTAAAACGTTGTTGATCTCTCTGGGGTCGACTACACCATCTTTTATTCCATTGATCTAGTAGAGAAAAGATGTTGTTAAGGGCTATATAATTTGTTTCCTTAGAGTTAAAACTTGAACTTGAGCTTGATTTGTGTTTGAGTAAAATATATTTCTTTTATCGCAGTCTCAGTGTAAGTAAAAAATAAGAGTCAAGGTATAAACAAAACGAAAAACAGCCCTCCTTGAAACAACAAAATAGGAGAAGGTGACCAGATGTTCCGAATGGTAACCTTTACGTCACTTTACATGGATCTCAACACGGTATATAATGTTTTTTTCTGAAAAATAACGATTTTAGTACATAGGTTCCCTAACTACATCTACAATCAACAATTCAGGTATGTTGTATTAAGTACCATTGGAATAAGCTTGATATATATAATATTTAAGCTGTAAATGTTTCGGCAAATCCACGGTAGCATCAACCATCTATAATTCCAAAGTTCAGTTGGTATTTCGATACAAAATATATTATGGCATCCATCTTTAATCCCAACAGTTAAGAGGCGAGCGTTTGATAAAAAACATACCCCTATAAATCACTTTTATAAAGTATAATGAGGTTTGGTAAAATTTAAAGAGAGACTAAGGTAGGAAACTTGAGGGGAGAGGGGGTTCAGTCTAGTCGATACAAAAAGTATACAAATATTCCGTTGGTTATTTTATATTGAACAAAAACCTGCAAAATAATGCAATATAATGTTAAATATTTACAAGCCAATTTCTCTAATCTAACCAATACTTATATGGTTGTCCCATAGTTCAGATTGCGGTTTATGAGACAAATGATCCTTTCCGGCCGTCTAACAATGCACAAAGCTACTTTTGCTGGGTAAGAAGTGAACTTGATTACCGATGCCGCTATAACCAATTTTAAGCATGTATGAACTATAAAATAAAGGACTTTTAGTTTTGTTTTTTAAAACTGTGACACTTTAAGCACTAATTTTAATATATGAGTGTTATTTCGTCTTTAATCGAATTTCGTTAATTGTTAATTACCGCCTATGAATTTTTATGATGTATGTTTTTGTAAATGACGTAAAAACAATTCTATATTTTTTCTTCTCCCCATTATAAGTGAATAAAAACAGTAACCTGGTCTAGGGCGTTGTTAATAGCTTTTCTGACACAGTTGATGAGATTTGTTTTCCCCCAAAGCCCGTCAATATTGCATACTCGTGTTGCAGAACCTGAAATATAAGTAAAATAGTAAATCGAGTTAATTTCTAATGTAACGCGGAGGTGGGAGAAAGTATAGTATGACCAATTTGTACATTCAGCATATACATTCAGATTAATTGTGTTGCTATTATGGGTTTGAACTTAACTTTAATTGTTCTACCAATGCGAGGGCAGTGGCAAAACCCTTCTCTGAATATTCCATGGGTACGACGAATTTGGGGATTAAACCCTGGTCGCCTGCGTAAAAGGCCGGAGAGTTAACCACTCGACCAATCCACGCATGTATCCAAATGTATGTTAAGTGGAATTGTTAACGTCCCTGGGGACCGTATTTGTTGTTTTGGGTCAAAAACTCTATAGAACAGTGTATTTTCCATTTGACTGATATTAAACTGACATGGCAGGTTATACATGTACAATAGATAACAATTGTGTGTGTTTGTTGTTTAAATCACTGTTTGGTTTGACTGCGTCCCCCGTTTTTTAATGCTTAACTGATCTTCATTGTTTGCATGCACAGATTCCGCACTTCGTGTATTCACCTTTTAAAACAATTTAGGTGTTTCGACTGTTGCAATATCTGTCCTTGTCAGGTTTTCTGGTTAACGCTTGCTTTAAAGACCAGATGACGCTTAACCTAATTGCACATCCTCTTCGTAAATGTATGCCAGGGGAGAATGAGTCTTTCGCTATTGTTCATGTTAATGTGGCGCAGATTGTGCGCTGTAATGAATGGTACAGAGTATATTTTTTTCGTTCGTCAAAATAACTCTGCTTCTTCTCTATTCCTTCTCAGGTATAGCTTGGGCATTCGTTGCTCCTGGTAATTATTGCGGTTGTTGAATCAATAGGGATTTAAGATTATCTATTGTAATCTAGGCAAAGGTCACTCAAGCCGAGGATAATATATTTGCGTTCCAGCACGAGACGTAGCTGACTGATGAACCTTAAATATCTTATCTTTAGGTTGGTTCTTTTTCTATTAACATGACAAAAAAGCGATTGGTTAATTTGCGACCCGCACTTTTCTGCCGTAAAATGTTCCAAACAATGAACGTGTGTCAAATACACCACTAAAACAATTTGCTACTGTATAAAGCAGTTTGATTATGCGAGCTTCTTGTAAAGCGGTGACGTTTTAAACATATAAGCGCATGCAAGCTGCATTCCCTTTGTAGATGAAGAAAAGGTTTTTTTTTTTTAACTTTTTGAAATGGAAATGCACATGACATACCTACCTCCGAACCCGCCTGGGCATAACATGGTCAGTATTTGACCTGTTGGTGTCTTGGTCCACACTAAACCGTTTGTATCCGTCGTCTTTGGGCAGGTGTAGGCATCTATCAAACAAGTCAGGACGACGTTAGTAGAAGGTAGAATATAAAAGAAATATACGACAGCTTCATCTCAAAAGAACTCATACCAAATACAAAAATAGCTTTACATACAGATTACAAAGAAGACAACAAGGTGAAAAGAACGATATTGTAACCTTATAAAAACCTGAGGCAAAATCATATTATTAATGTAGAAAATACTTCTATACTATACTGACATAATAGTGTCTCATAGTGTAATCTTATATTTTATATAACTTGGTCGGCGGGATTTTGTCAAGATTGTAAATATAAACTTTATTTATTTCACAACAATTATGAAATAAGTTATTTCAACTCATATAAATCACCCTTGTTGGCCGGATATTAGCGCGGGGGTGTCTTATTGTAGGAGGAAACCGGAGTATCCGGAGAAAATTCGCCTTGCCGGGCAGGTGACCCCATACCTTTTCACGTTCGACTGGGGAATCGAATCCCGGCCGCCTTGGTAAAAGGCAAGAGGGCTATCCACTGCACCACTCGACCACCAAAGTTTATTTAGTAAAACTCCATATATAACAAGAGGCCCAGGGCCCTTGATAGCTCACCTTCTTTTAATTTTAATTTTTTAACCTGTTGTATACGATAAATGTTTATAACAAAAAGTGTAAGAAAGTCTTATAGCTGTTAAAATAGGCTATGCATTTTGTGGATCTTTCTTGCAATATCTTATTGCTCTAAACCTCATGAATCTTTGTGAACCTTTTTGGAAGATTTGAACATATTTTATCGATCTGTACTAAGATGGTTGTTAATAGCCATTTATTTGAACAAAATTTAACATTGTTGGCCTGTGACATTGAAGGTTAGTCAAGGTAAGTTATTTCCATATACTTCAGAGCCCTTATTCCTAACATATTAATCGCCAAATTTAACCACCCTAGGTGTCTTGTTTATTGTAAATATGGGTCAAGGTCATTCATTTGAACACAATTGATGGCACTTTATTCCTAGCTGCTACTTACCAAATATCACCATACTAAGCACTTCGGTTTTTCAGAAGAAGTCGTTAAATGTTTTCAACACATATTATCCATGCAACTTTGAACATAAACGAAGTTCATTCATTTGAACGAAATTGATAGCTCTCTGTCCCATTATATAACAGGCTAAAGATCAACCCACTAGGCCTTTCGGTTATTCAGAAAATGTCGTTTAAATATTTTTAATAAATTTGACCACTATGACCTAGAAAACAGTTCAAGGTCATTCATTTTAGTAAACTTGACAGCCATTTATCCAAGTATGCGACAGATCAAATACTATCAACCTTGGTCTTTTGATTATAATGAAGGAGTCGTTTAAAGGGATTTGTTGACTTCGGACGGACGGACGGACGGACGGACGGACGGACGGACGGACAACAGACAGACGACGGACGATAAATGGAGAGAAAAAAAAAAGAAAAAAAGGGACATTGAAACATGTTGACGTTTAACGAAGTCTCAAATGAAATGATGGGCATTATATCGAGGTTTTACTGTACTCCTAATATAAACATGTTTTTTTGTTTACGTTTCATTGTAAAACAGACTGAAAATGGCGTATCAGACTCATAGAGATTATTACAAAATGTATACAGGACAGATTCATCCAGTAAGTAGCATTCATTAGAACAAAATTTGAATTGGGGGATATTAATGGATAAAACCTTTCAGGATATTGGAAATAAATAAATAATATACAACATTTATATAGCGCCCTATATAATTCGTAAAATTACTCTAAAGCGCTTTACAACATATGGATAAT
>JAUMHH010022361.1:0-10666 GCA_032359455.1 Chlamys rubida | reverse complement strand
TCTCAAAAATTGATGACGTTACTCTCACAAACCAATGACGTAACAATCAATACCTGCTCTCAAGAGCAGATAACTCTTCAATACGCAAAAACGGAATAGGTGCATTACTCATATACCGGTGCATGTTCTCTGCCATGTCCTCATACGTTGATATATGCACGTATACCATGTTTTATGTTAAAAGCCAATCATGCTCTTGTCTCTGCAAAAACTATTAACCTTTTGACAGGCAGATTATCACTTTAAATACTACATACTTATCATAGAGATTTAATTAAGCATTGAACTGCTTTTAATTGACATTCATAGGCAATATGAATACCAACTAGACAAAGGCAAATTCAACTGAATTTGGTAGGGTTATATAGTGTGGCAATGCCATTCTATTGTAAATATTGAATAATGACGTATGCCTTTCATTATTACAATGTTATTGATCAGTAAGAGACATATATTTGGGTCAGACGGTAAAAGTATGTTCAAGTCGAAAAGAAAAATTTTGGGAGAAGAAAAGGTTACGATTTCAGAGCACTCTACCTATTAAGTGTTACTATATCAATAAATAATGTGTGCTCCATCTGACGCACTCGGTTCGGTTGACGCTCTATTGATGCGCTATGCCTTTACGTGTACGCAGTATTATCTAAGGGATGAAGGCGTAGCCATTTTGTAAGCACATGGTTTCTGTGTACGTCTTCTTATTTATGGTATTAGAAGTCCATAACATTAAGTATTATGTTATTGTATTTAGCTTTTTTTTCTAATTCCTTGTTTGGTCCCGTCATGATCAGTTATTAACGCTGTGTCTCTATTTCCACTTCCAGTCTAACGTATTTGTGTTGACGCTGCATGTACGTATTGTTATTAGTGTTAATTGTGTATGTCAGCTTTATAGGGATATTTAACTAATCTTATCATTTACGATTAAGTTTTCAAATAGTTTCTCTGAATATCACGATGTCCGTGATAAATGTCGACGGCTGACGTACAAACTTATAAATATCATGGATAATACAAGGTTTTACGAAATGCATGTCGATGAAGGCTGTCGGGGAGTTTACGTGATCGCATTAAGAAATGTTCTAGGCACTAGTCCTCACATCGATACTCTCTTGTGGTTTCCTGGTTCAGGCTGACAAGTACAGAAGGACAACACACAGATTAACAATACAACATGGGTTATATACAAAATGAAAGTAACATTGAATAATATAGTTATTGTAAACCACGGTTGTCTTCTTCCAGATGAAAAAAATATTATGAAAATGATTAAAACAAACTTAGCCTTGAATTAATGTTTAATTTTATCCAAATTTTGAAATTGTTAACCCATGGTTTTGGACTAGTAATGCTGTATTCTTTTAGCCAATAATTGCTAATGCTCTCTGTTTCACTAGACAGAAACAAGTTATTGTCACAAACATTTAGCTCAAATATATAGAGATTAATATTATAATTTAGACGGGTAATGAAAAGTCAATTTTCCCTTTGAAAGTTTCTGGTTTTTTAAAGTTACGTTCATAGCCAATGAAAGGCAAGCCTTATGTGTATCAGGATTACAAAGAATTACTTGGTCGTGATACATCAGTTTGATAAACCAACAACAAATAACACATTGGAACTAGCCTTATGTATATATTAGCATATCGTGGTATAAACAAGCTCACGATATATAATTTGATTTAGCCACTTGTTGACAAATAAGTTTGAGACCTTCGCATTGTTTAACGGTATCTTGTCATTCATTTATCTTAATATCTATAAAAGAATATCATTTTCATCACAACTACTTGTATTTCAAGTTTTACTCGAAAATATTTTAATCAAGAAGATATTTGCATAATATGTCCCCCTTTGAAACGATTTATTTAACATTATGGAATACTGTAAATCAGGACATTTTAACGGATTAATCATGATTCATCTGTAAAATTCAAGTTTTGCCAGTGTTAATAGCACCCGTAACATCTAATTCTTATACATATGTATATTGCAGGCTATATTATAACGTTCAAACGGTAAACTTGCACTGGTTGCAGAGAACATAAATGACGAAAATTAATCTGCATCGCAACATATACTGTTGTTATATACATGGTATATATTATATTATAACCATCAATAGAATATCCGGAATTAACCGTTTTTGTGTATTATTGTATTCCGTCTCCGTATCTTGGTTCTATGTTTTGTTGTTTGACTTCCTGTTTCCGGAAATAAAATGAGAAGTTAAAGAGTGAAGCTGTTTCGATTCATCTCTAAATAATCCTCTCACATCGCAAACCCAGTACACTGTACTTATAATTCTAGAACAGATGATGGTGTTCAATTATCTTTCTATTACAATGAAACTTATTTAAAATAAGATCAAGTGTTGATACAAAGATCTGATAGTCAAAGCTATATGTATTCATACGCACCATAAGGGACATGGGGGATATCTTAACAGCCAAACTGAGTCTTATTCCACGTAATTTAAATATAATCTAATGCAAATGTTACTCTGCATATATCAATACTGGATCTCGAGATCTCTCTTTGTCTGTGGCGAGTTTGTTGTTTGAAACATGTGTAACAGCTAAGGAATATGAGGCGGAAATACTGCCTTACTAGCAAGCTAGCTTTTCCGTTGATTCGGTATAACACGGGGACCCACTCACTCGTTCAGGAACGTCGAGCGTGGTGAGTAGTTGGATGGGTGACCGCCCGCACGTTACACATGTGACTAGGAGGAATTCGTACTACCATATTGCCATTTGTCACGCCCATCTTTAACTGTCATGATATCGAATTTGCTGAGAAGATAGTAAACTCGAAATAAACAAAGTTATTAAAAAGTATACTATACTAAACTAGTATCATTTAATCGCGACCTGTGTTTGATTATCAGTGTTGAACATGTATTGATCGTTATACATGTATGTAAGCGTTTAAAAGGAAACATGTTCACTATTACACACATATTCAAATAACCGAAAATTCTCGTTCAAAATAAATTAGATATTCTACAATTGATATATTTAAATGCATATGCATTCTCAACATCCTAAACTCGTTGCTTATACTCCGGTAGAAGCACCATCGCTTCCATACATTGTAGCGAACGCACGTTTTTTTTATCTGTTTAAGGTCATACGGTACGATACTCACTCTGTCTTATTTGATGTAGATTTCTTTTGCATACAAACCCTAAGGACGAGTCGTTAACCGCACACTGTCGAGTTTGTATAACACTATTGGACAAAATATGCCATTTCACGCATGTTTCAACACACCTCCACATTCAAGTATGATTATGCCTATTTCCAATAACAATAGTTGTACATATAAGTAAAAGTATAGCGAAGCATCTATACATGTGTACAATGTATTATGAATGTCTTGTGCAAAGAGTAACAACATCATGTGCAATACGTAGCAAATAGATTTTCCTCGATCATAATTTAATAAACAACAACTCAATTATTTCGTTTGTCATATGTTAATTGAAACACATATTTTATCAGTTATTTTCCATAGTGGTGACCTCTGAAGACATTTATGTGTTACTTTGTCGGTAGTCCTGTCACACGCCTGGTCACTGAAATAGCTAAAAACAAGTTAGCTTTATGACACCCAGAAAAATAATCCCCAAATATGTTTCCTATTACAGATTTTCAAAATGAACTTCTTAAAAAATGTGTTTGTATTAATAAGCACTATCCGAGCCATAACAGTCTTTAACATGAATAAAAAATGTATGAATTTGTTCTCTATAACGAACTGCAAATTGTATTTCAAACTATCAATGCCACATATTCTTATGACCGAATAACATTTTTCATTTTGAAACGAATTGTTTTCCCAGTGGGTAATGATGGAACAAAGTTAACATCCGTGTCATGTGATGTGTATGTGTTAGAATGGTTGATGTTGATATATCACGTGAGATACGCAATCTATACGTGACAAATATTGTCTAAAATATGTTAATTTCAGTAAGTCATATGACAACAAGCCTTCACGTTGGTAACATAAAGATCCATTTCTACTACGTGACGCGAAATATAATGAATTGTTGTTAGTTTGCTTTTATTTATTTCAGTCTGTCACTGGTAAGTTTGTTGTACAGCATCGTTGCTTCACTCCTGCTCCCTCTCCTCCTTTTCCTCCTCCTGCACTTCCTGCTACATGTGGTTCTTCTCGACTTTGTCCTTGTCTTCCTAGGCACGGTTCTCGTCCTTTGTTCTTCCTGCTCCTCTTCCTCAATTAAGTTTTATTTGAATGTTGATTCATTAATACAATACCCCTCCGCCTCTTCCTTCTCTTCATTTTCTTTATTACATTAGTATCTGCATGTTGGTGCATGAATACTCATCATGAGTAGTTGCATTAAGATTATATTATATAACTCTCCCCCCTTCGTCCTCATGATTGAAGTATTATCGGCATAATAATCCATTTATACATTTTCCCATCTTCTTCCTCTTACCATTGATTGAAATAGTATCTTGAAGTTGATTTATGAATACAATCCCCTCAGCCCTCCTCCTGTTTCACCACCCTGTGTTTTAATCAGTTTCTACGTTTTAATCCATTTAAGCAATACTATACTGATTTGATCATAAAGCATAAAAACATAAAATGCAATAACTTTAGTTATATCATCTCTGTTTTTCAGTATAAATGTTGAGTTTGTTTGAGTGTTACGTCCTTTTAACAGCTATGGCCACTTAAGGACGAACCGGGTTTTGGTGATGGAGGAAAACCGGAGTACCCGGAGAAAAACCACCAACCTACAGCCAGTACTTTGGACTGCCCCACGTAGGCCATGAACCCGCCAACCAGTAATGGAGGGCTGAAGATGATATATATGGCATACACCGTATCCACTCGGCCACCGCTACCCCTTAAAGTTTGTGAAGAGTATATTCTACAAATATCTGAAATGTGTCCCGTTTCTTGCCTGAATTGCTAGGGCTCATTTAGTAAATGTGAACACGTTTGAAGACAACTATATATGTCTTAATTATCCTCTGGATGCCCTCAAGATGAATCATTAGGTCATCAGTCTTCTACATTTCATGTTGATTTACCTGGGGTCAGCATTCGTTTTATAATTGAATCGATTGAATATATAGGCAACATTACACACGTGTCGACCCGACAACTCAGGTCATTGCGCCTATCGATATTTGCCATCGCGGCTTTCTCATGAGTAAAAGCAATGTGCTCGTGCAACAAACGAGCGCAATCCAAGATGTTAGATTGGCAGCTAAATCTGGTGTTGCTTTTACTACATACATGTACTAACAATTGTTCTATGTCTGCATATCTACCTTTTTGTAAAACATAAACCACAATTACACCTCATCATGGTGAACATGTCTTCTTGAAAACTTGTACCGAGCAACAGTTGCGATCAAAACAACTTCGAAAATTGAATAATGGCGTCACGTTACCATAGCGTAAAATGGCGCGAATATGTCAAGAACCCATTTTGTTTCAATTTGTCGGCTTCGATCGGTGAATAACAATTTCAATGCTGTCGTTCTGTTGATAATTAATTGTACGTGTTGATGTTGTGCAAAAACAACCACGTATTCTATTGTCGCTATACCTGTATCTGATCAGAAAATGTGTTGCTTGCAATGCATTTAATAGAACATATCGTTATGATTGGCCAAAAAAAATATCGATAAACGACCCATGTGACGGTATGACATTTCGTATAACTTTGTTTTATTTTATTTTATGTATTTATTCATTACCAAATTGATCATTTCTGGTATTTCATGTGAACAATTTCAGGTATGGATATCTCAATTCTTTGCCGGCCATTTTATTTGCTGTTTTGGCTAGCCGACTTATTTCAAATCACACTTTTTTGTTTGTTTCTATTGGTGTATTGATAAACCCGCCACAACATCAACAATTTGACAGCAATATTACAGAGTTAACTGTTTTGTAGTATTTGTTAATGTGATTTTATATTAAAAAAAAAAAAAAAAAATGTTTTTATTGACTGGACTTTACAAGAGACACAATTATCAGTTTAAGATATTGTTGAATATAATAATTCAGGTGCATTGCTAGCCGTTCCCGGCTTAGTGAGGACACGTAATACATTTTCATTGTTTTATACAAGTCATGCTGGTGGTGTTGTCTTAGCCAACGTCGCGGCCGTCGTTGTCCTCGTTGTCGCTGTTGTCATCAGCGTTGCTTACGGCGTTCTTTTATGTCGACGTTTCAGGTTTAGTATCATCATTGTCTGCTGACACTGTGATTTTTGTTTTCGAATTACTTTAATCTATGTAAAAGGTAATTGTCAAGTTTCAGTAATCACGATATCATTCACCCACATTGCCTTTTCAAAGATTTATTTTTAAATGCTCATGCTAGCTGAAGTATTCACCTTTTTTTCATTATCTCTGCCTTGCTCGTGGATTAGACTTAACTTTCTTTTCCTACATTTTTTGTCGACATTTCTAACTAGAAGATGCATTACATATTTGGTGTAGGTCTAGCGGTACAGACATATCGATGATACAGCATTTACAGCTTATGAAGACGTATCGTTTAACAGGCCATTAGACACGACGGCTGCACATTTCTACAAAAACAAGTAAGTCGCTTATACCCACGTAAAATATATATACTTTGTGACTCTTTTACACTAATTGCCGTCATTAAATGAGACTCATTGTTTTATTTATATATACTTTTAATGTATTCTGGTATATCATTTAATTGTTTAAAGTTTGAACTTAAAAAATGGAAGTTATTTATATTGTACTAAAGCAGCATAAAAATGAGTTTGATATGATCAAAAATATCTTAATATGAACTCGACAGCATAACATTTCAACTCGTCATCTTATCCTAAATCATCCTTCCAGAGGTACCAAATAGTTGTCCGTTGAAACAAATGAAAGTAGTAAAGCAAAGAAACAGAGAAGGTTAAGGTTCCGAATATGACACTTTATATAACGTCTCTAGTTTTATGTCTTCAAAGAGAATTGTCAGATTAAAATTACTTATTCCGGAAATATGTCACCTTGATACGATCATAAAGTGAGTCAGATCAGGTCATTTTTTGCTTCTAACATAATGAGAGATATAGTCATGTAGATATAATGTGACAAAAAAAAACAAATATTACACTGTAAATACAGGATAATAGTTGGCCGGTAAATGACACTTTTGCACTTAAACTATTATCCCACTGTTACTTTGACTTGTCATCTTAGCCAAAGAGTTATTGTCCTGGAAACACTATAACATTTATTTAATTTGATGCAAATATTAAACTAAAAATGTGGGAGTATATGATTATTTTCTTTCGGTAAAATATTGATATGCCTTTATATGTTTCGGATACTTAGAAAAAAGAAACATATCACCGTTATCATGGTAATAAATTAAACTGACAATTATGCGATCTTACTGGATCAGAGTTTTGTAGTTTTTTGTAAATATGTGGGCCATGTACCTATCAAGAAAAGAAAATATGTCTTAATTGTTTTCAATACCTGTTTTATGTATTATATATTGATATTTTGACACTCGCATTATATCATTTCTCAATGACCGACACAATTATGTTTTTTTTTAATATTTAAATTCAATTTTAATGTTTTGATAATTAATACATTATCAAATTAGCACAAGGATGACAAGGCTTTTTAAAAAAAACAGATGATAAGAGAACACACCGACATGGTATATTTAATTACAATTTCATCTTGTAAAAATCAAATTTTAGCTTTAAACAAGCATTGACTGCTTAATGGTTTATAAACAGATATAAATACATTGCATTCACTAATATATTTTTAAAAATTTAAATAATTACAAATGTGTTGTGGAGTTTTGTAACCATCATCAGATGAAACTAAGTATACAACCAATTAGTGTGATTTGATATTAAACATAGGCAATGCTTTGGTTAATATTCTTTTAAAGCTGGACCTGTCTATATTTTATTTGAGTGGCAGGGATTATGACGCTTCATTTGCTACGCCTTCCAAGACATACCGATTTTGATGTAATAGAATTAACTTTATGGCTAATAACAAATACACGTGATTTTCCTCAACTTAATAAAAAAAACTGTCAAAGTAACCTCAATTACATGCGAACAAGGTCGCGGAAATACCAACTACAAAACCTGTAACCAATCTCATTAAATATCATTCATTGATTACATAAGTGTCATCTGTATCATATGAAAGTACTCAAAAGAAACACAACCTCCTCAGTAAACATTATATTGTGATTGATAAGACGTCATGATAAAAAAAGACAAGATATCATATTGAATATAAATATTCATAACTACAATGTCAGTCATGTAGCAGTATTGGGCGTTGACCATTATATTTCTAATCGGGTGTATATCCTGATTTTTTTTTATACTAAAAAGCAATATTTGATTAAACAGTTTAACTTAATATAAATCTCTGACTATGTGCTTCTGTTTGAAGAAGAAGTTTTCGTTTGTATATACTATCTTTAAATTGAATCAGAAACGTATAATGTCCAGATTTCATCTCCGGATCTATTCTGAATAATTACTTTAGCTTATATGTTCAAATTAGTACAAACAAAAGGTCATAATAACCACCAAGCCAAGTATACACAATTTCTTTGATGCCCTTAATAATACAGACGGGACACGTATCCGTCTGAAAATTGTTGTAGTGGAATAATGAACACCAGAGCACTCGTTCATCAAACAGATCTTACTATATAAAATATCAAAATTTAATAATATTCCAATTTAAAAAGAAAGAAGTTATCACTTTAATTAGGAACGGGATTATACATGTAACAGAAACCTACGTTGATCATGAAACATTTGAATAATTATGATCCCTGTTTTTTCCCCCGTTTGCCTTGCTTTTGTTTTATTTCTTAACGGTTTTGTTTATTTTTGTTTGCGTTTTTGACGTTTTTTATCTATTATTTTATCATTATTATTGTTTTAAGTTGTACATTTTTTTGTTTCTTTTTATTACCGTTCATTTGATTTATTTCGCGTTTATTTATTTAAGCTTTTTTATTTATTCATATTTTTGGTTTATTTGTTTTGATTGTTTTTGCATTAGTTTTGGTTGTCGTTGAATTTAGTAAAATTGTCTCTGTTGCTGATGTAAATATCCGATCACAATGTATTTCACCTTATACATTACTTCAGTACATGCTTTCTTGTTGTTTTGTTTTTGTAAAGTGCCTGAACATCTCTATGTCCCGATGTACTCTTTTGAATGGCATGCTTGCAGTAAATTGAGGTTGATGTACTTTTACGCGTTCCATTGACATATATATTGCATTTGTATGAAATCATTTTTAACATAAAGACTTAGGAAATGCCATGCAGAACATGCGGTTTGACATTTAGTAGACATTTATTTGAATTAATATCCACAAATCAATCATGTTAAACTGAAATTGAAGACTGCTCGTTAAAACTGTATCGAATATAACGCGCTGGTTCCTAGTTTTTGATTGACAGGTGTGGAAATGCAATAGATGTATGCAAATTGGAACACGTCACAATTATAATTCAGACAAACAAACAAACATAATCAGACATTCGTATTTCCTCGTTGTCATTTATAGACACTCTACCAAAGATACCGTCTAAGCATCCAAATGTACCGAACACTTATAAACCTCACATGCTATTTTACACCAGACTAATTAACATAAGCAGTAAATGACGTATTTCTGATTGTCAACATGCTGGTTGGAAATGCGTGCATTGGCGAATACACGTATTCCAAGAAGACAGATAACACTTTACTCTATGATGCCAGGACTGGCATCATATGGGGAAAACACATAATTCATTCCTCACAGTTACTTTTTCAAAATTTTCCAAAGTCCAAGTCGCGTACAACATACGTGAAAATATCTTAAATTTAAAACAAACTCATCCTTTTTTATAAAACACGCTACCTGAGTAAGCTATCTGGTCAAAGTAAATGCCCTCGCCGCCGCAATGTGGTTAAATTCTGTCTAAAACTATATTAAGCTTAGGTTATTGTGTATACGAAATAGCACAGAGCAGTGGGAATGGGATCCTTTGGAAACTCTGTAGACTTGTTTTTTATGAATTGCATTCACATGTACGTTTCTATTACTGTTATGGCATTTATACTGGCTACAATACACTAATTAAATTGTTTACATTTCTGTTTTGATTGACAGAAACATTATAGCCCAACATGTCACATATTTGCCCTTTTCACCCCACCCTGGCAGACTTATGACTATTCGATGATTCATACATTTATTATTTGTAATAAGATGCTTTAGGTGACATTAATATTTAATTAAATGCACTTTGACATTTTTGTTATTACAAGACTATAAAATAGTATTGATTTTCATGTTAACAATGCCTGTGCATATTTGTGTCTGGCGATTACATAGATTATGAAGCAATACATATGGCCATCTTATTTGAGTCGTACTTTAAATTAAAATAAGCAAATGTTAAGAATAAAAAATAAATGGAAACATATCAATATGAAGGTTAGAAAAGCTATTTTTTATTTTTTTTTTCATATACAAAAACATATTCATTTTATCATAATACATAATACAGTTACATGTGTACATAAACACAAACATGCATGCATTCATGCACTTATACTTATCATACATATATAACATACAT
>JAUMHH010022350.1:0-10666 GCA_032359455.1 Chlamys rubida | reverse complement strand
CCCCTTAAATATGACTTATAAACAAGATACAAGACATCTTATTTCATGACATAAAAGAACACCGACATCGACATTACTATAAACACCTACAGTTTAAGCTATATTTTGAAGATCATGCTTTAACTTGTGTAAGGGGATACAGAGAAAGAAAAACCCAGTGTATTTTGTGAAGATCGAGACAGTGAAAATAGTTGTTGGGGATTATGTCTGGGTGTAGAGTGTTCAATTCAACAATTGTTCTTGGAAAACATGCCAATACATAGTCTAGAAAGCTTGAGGCACCATGATCTAGTGATGAGATGGCGGCAGTATATAGTGAAATGATTCGTTTGGTTAACGCAAAGGAGTAACGAGATGATAAATGTGACAAAAAAGGGTCAACATTTTCTTATTCAATAAGGAGTAAACACAATGATTAGACTGCTATGAGATAGTTTGATGAGAAGGGATAAGTAATAAATGGAAAGGAATGATGTTTAATTGCTTATTTCAAAATTTGAACTGGATTTTTTTTGTATAATGCGTCACTTTATTAGAAGTGATGATTACTAAGAAATCTTCAGGTGATTCCCAACACTGAAATCAACACATTTTAATGGAACATTTATGACAGTGACCCAGTGTGTTTCTACACCTATTGATTCTGGACCAGCTCTCATGATGTACTTCAACTTTTATCGTCAATGTCACTGCAATCACTGCAATGACAGTTTGATATTGGAATATTTGAATTCATGGTTGAGTTATTGACCAATTCTTGAAGATTCACTGTATACATACTGTACAACACATCACTGTATACTATTATACATGTAGTATGATGTATGTTGTCAGTGGTAACTGCTACATCACAAGAACCAAGACCCAGTTTACATAGCTGATATTATAAGTATGGTTTTCAACTTGAAACAATAAAATGATTCCAGTATGTTGGAAATTGACAGTTTAGATTCTGAAATGAAATTGATGGTGTTGAATCCTTTTTTCTTCCATAATAAAGGTAAAACAAAACTACAGGGTCAGTACTATCATACTATGTACATATAGATCAGTTTTGAGTGACAGGAAACAAGTGGTTTAGGCCTTGATTGTACATGTACATACATTTCTTCTTTTAGACCACCATCATCAGATGGTGGGCTATTCAAATCACCCTGCGTCCATGGTCCGTCCTTAAACAATTCTTGTTATTATTACTGAAAAAAAGTCGACTGCAACTCTTGTTTTTTTGTTTATTTGTGAAATGTGATGAATTCATGAATAATTGACTGTTCAGGCAGTTCAGGTACTTAATATGGTGAATAAATGCATTACATAAATATGTAAATTTAAAAACATGGGACTTGGCTAGATGCCCAGTCATAACAAAACTTGTATGTTTACAAATAAGTAAGGAAAATAATTCATGAATGCATGTGATTTTGTTGTCAGATATTGTTGCCAGTCATACCATGTATACGTAACAGATCTACTGGACCAATCAGCAATGACCAGCTATAGAGCACAGTTAGTAGATTGTCTCTCAAAGTGCACAGGTTTCAGGTTCTTTAATTTCTTGATCATCTGTCAAAATCAGATGGATTTAGGTTAATTTAAGTGATTCTTAAGTCTTCAAACAGTGTGCATGTTAAAAGTATGTTGTAAGATCTATGTATTTTTATATTTCCCACATTTTAAGTTCACTTCATCTTCTAATGGCCTTCAATTTTATTTTGCAGTGTTGTTAAAGAAGAAATAATTGATGATGAGACCCGATTACCTTGTTTTAATGGACGAGTAGTATCATGGGTATGTATCTTTAATTGAGGTATTATTCTCCTGTTGTAAATATACTTGTGTACATGTTTACCCAGTGATTTTGGGACTCATGCATTTTAAGCCAGGACTCATGCTTTTCCTGTAAGAATCGCTACTGTCTTCAAAGCCCACTATATATTTCTTAGGAATGCCAGGGACTCATCATTACTTTGAAAATGATGCTAAGGACTTCGCTGAAAAAAATCCTGCAAAGAAGACTGGTTTACCAATAACATACAATACCTATTTATAGCTCAATTCTTGTCTATCATTATTTATACCTTATCACAATATCGAAAATCACCACAAAACCGAGGGCTTTCAATAAACCTTTTTATGTTTTTGACTCTGCAAAATAAGTTAGACTCTTAGAACAGGTCTGTTTGACATATGTTTTGAGTCTCAGATTTTTTTTTTATTTGATTTCTGAAATATCTAAATTTCAAGGATCAGCTGAAAGCCCTGACACCGCTATATATATATTTTAAGACAATACAATATTACAGACCATAGTTGACATTTTCAATACAAGTATTAAAAATATAACAAATACTCATTTAAATTCAGAAATTGACATGCATTGCAATATGTAATGATACAATTGCAATATATATGTAATGATACAATTGCAATATGTAATGATACATATTGGAATGCACATTCTGTGTTAACGAACGCAATATTAGTTTCAGTTTACAATATATCAAATAATTGTTCATGTTTTATGTAAATTTAATTAGATTTGCTATTACTGTGAAATTTGTGATTGAAATGGAAAAAAATGTGAATGTGTGGGTGAGTCAGCATTTCCCTAGCAGGAGTAGTTGTGTCTAGATCATATGTATACACATGGTTAGTATATATTGCCTAGGCCTGTTCTAGTGTAGTATTTCATCCAGCTAGTTCTAAACAGTATGCCAGATTCTGTTTTTAAAATATACCAGATTCTGTTTTTAAAATATCCCTATTACTGCAGAAGCTACAATATTGCAACAGTTAATTTTTTTCACATATTAATATGCGCATGATTGCACCAACTGGATTTAGGGCGAGTTACATAATATTTGACATTCTAGAATGTATAAGAGTTGTGCTGGGTTTCTCTACATTGCTAAAAAAAAGTCTTTTTCCAATAATCTGGATAGTAAACTGTACCTTATTTCTTGGATCACACTTCAGCAGCTGTGATTAAAATTTGTAACACATATGACGATGTGTGTACATCAATTCAGTGATGATAATTAGCTGGTTTGTATGATACCGAAGATTTGATACTTCCAGTTTGTATGATATTATGTTTGTGTAAATTTGTGTTTAAGAATCATAAATGAATTAAAATTATCAATGCAAACAATTATTTACATATACATGTATTTGTAACATTGTTAAGTTTATGCATCAGGGATTAATGCAGGAATAGAAAGTCAGTACCCTTTTTTGAAATAGGGGAAAATAAAATAAATCACTCTGTTGTTGAAGTGATGGAAAATTAATAAGAAAATGGAACCAAGACAAATATTCATTATTTTTAAGCTAAAATAGGGGAAAATAATGCCAAAATTGGAGAGGGGAACTGGCCCATATTCGGCCATAAAAAGGCTTGTATATATCCATGTGCATTGAGTGATATACTATCTAGAAAGGTGACCTGGCCAGTAAGTGAAATTACCTGTTCGTGAAATAAAAGTACTGTAATTATATATAACCTGTAGTATTTGTTGTATAAACATGTGATCTTTGCCCTAGTAATACTATAACAGACCTGTTCTACAACAGTCGTGGCACAGCGATTAACCCAAGATTGTCAGTCAATTAGACAACCCCATAAACTCACACCATTATTAATTAGTATAATGCAGGGGTTCATCTTGATAAGGTGTGGTATTGATGATAAAAACATTGCAGCATCATTTATGAATCATCACACACTACTGTAGCAACCCCTCCGTTGAAATGGTGGCATCCATTTTAAAGTATGGTTGTGGTCAAACTCTAATTATAGAAGAGTGCAATCTTCATGTAAAGGTAAGGGCAACTAGTAGGAACACCAGGTGGTTTATAGTGAAACTAGACATCATTGGGATGTTAATTGGAAATATCTGTTTTTAATTCCTTTGATGCCAGGGAGAAATCAATAGTTGGGTCATGTTGGGACCAATCATTGCACTAGGACCACTTTTGATAACTGCTGAATTCCTTCTATAATTTATTTTATGGACAGATGATATCACATGTGGGAGATAATAAACTGATAAGGTGTTAAATATTGTAAGGCCAAATAAATCATATGTATGTTTCCTATTCCAATACATATATATAAGAGAGAAAAATCCTGTCTTCCTAAAATATTATATTTCATAGCCTAATTCAGAAAATTGAGTATGAACATCCAATTTTTTTTGTAGGTTTCAATCATTTAGAACCACTGAGTGTGAAACCACAAATATTTGTGATTGGTTAAAACTGTTAAAATCAAATTTTATTACAAAATTACATAATCCAGTCTATCAATTCTACTATTGTTCCATGTTACCTGCATAAACATCTTTGAAACATCTCTAATAACTGAAGATGCTGAGTGCCCCACCCTATTTTTGACACACAACTTTTCATTGACATCATATGTATATAGCAATTGTTTCCTATATTCTTTCCCCCTGTTTTCTTAGATCAATGTTCTAATGATCACCCAGTAATACACAATATGTTAACTTTGTAGTGGTGAGCACATGTAATGTCGGTTTTAAAGAAATTAATTTCAGAAATCTGTACCATCCACCAAAAAATCTAAAAGTGTATTTTGTCTACTTAATGGCAAGGGTTTGTAGCAGGAGTGGAAGTCCTGTAGACATTGTAGGAAGCTTCCTGTAGCTAAATTAACGTACACGTGTGTGATCACAGCACAGAAAGGGCAACTACAGGTCTGAGAGGTTTTGGGGGTATTGAAATGATACAAATCTGGAGGGATGTAAATATTTTATGCTCAACTTGAAAGGCTGGTGTCTAAGCTAGGGCACTGTGGTAGGTGCTGTGAGGCTACTGATCGTATGGTAGGTGCTGGGAGGCTACTAATCCTACAAGTTAAGACACAGCATTTTTATTGTAAATACTTTTTTTTGCCCCTAATCTTTCTATCATAGCAAGGTAATACTTGATCAAGGCAAGTCTGCTCTTAAGCTTTAGTCAACCTCAGTGTTTTCATACTTTGGAGTAAATATATTCAAATATTGATACATGTTTATCAATATTTATTTTGTTGTAAATAGCTTATTACAACAGAAAAGTATTTAAAGACATTAGATACAGATATAAATCAAAGATAGGCTATAACTGCCATTGACCTACTCCAGGTAATGCTTGATTGAACCGTCATTTAATGAAGTTACAGTCTGGTAACCATGTTTGTCTGTCTGCCAACGGAGTCGTACATGTACATTTAATTTGTAACTCAACAGAAAAATATCTACATATATGTTAATTTTTGTTAATACAATTTATTAAAAAAAACAAACAGCCATTCATGTTTTGAACATTTCATGCTTAAAATGTTTTGCCTCTATTCCCTAATTACCAGGCTATGAATAGATAACAATGGAATAATAAGGACTTTCTTTCCCCGAATTTCCAGATTTTGTGATGAAACGTCCAGCCACTTTTATGTGTTTTGAAAATTAAAGAAAACTTTATGGATCCCCTTTCCCCGAGTTAAAAAGATCATTCTATAGAAAACTACTTACAGGCCCTCCATTTGCTGAATCACCAGGTATAAAGGAAACTACTTTAGTTGTCATTCTGTGGTTCTGTTATATATATTATTATAAAATTCTCCATTAAATGTGATTCCTAGGTACATTTGCTTGAGTAGTAATTCAGTTCAGTTTCTAGACGTTCATTGTCCCCTCCTGGCTTTGAAGTATTGCTTTATAGATGGCTTCACCTAGATCAGATATAAAGGTAGATAGTGCTCCCCCCAAACAGTCATATTTACTATCTCCTCAAATGTCTGTTTACATTCACAAACTGTTTTGATCCTGTAGCTGCAGTTATAACTCGCCACTATCCTGGAGCACTGGAGCTTACAGATACACCATTGAACCATAGGCAACGAGATGTATTTCTCCAGTAAGGTTTTTAGTACACAAATGTATGGGGCGCAGCAAATGTTTGTGTAATTCTGGGGATCCTGATGTAATTTACATATTAAATACACACTTCTACGATCATCAAAAAGTAGGTTATTTATATGTCGGTGTATCAAGTATTGTAAAGATTTTCATTTCTCTTTCATCATTGAACCGAATGATTTCTCTGCAACACATTTTGTTTCTACTCGGATGCTCCTTTGAAAATGTCCAACAGAAAACATTGCTGCAGTAAATAGACATGTTTATGTATGTAATGTAACATTCTCTATTTTTTTGTGTTCTTGTAAAATGGATCACACATCTGACATGCAGTACAAACATTGCTATAGTGTACAGATGTTAACATAAAAAACACTGGAGATTATGTATGTAAGGAACAAATGAAGCAAGGAAGTGTTTTCTTATAGACTGGCATACTGACAAAAGGTTTACCCCCAAAAAAGTAAGACACATGCCCCATACTTATAAATGAGGTCATGATTCTGCTGCAGTAATTATGATGCCAATAAAGAAGACTCCCCTCCCAGGAAAAGTGGTAGAGTGAATAGGACTGATTTAAATCATTAGGGAGAGATGTTTTTTGCATGTCTTTCATCAAGGCTTCTTTGAACGTGAGCAGTAGATTTGTTCCAGCACCCCTCCCACCTTCTCTACAGAGGTAAAACTGTTGCGGTAAATTTCTGTAGGTTTTGATGCAAGCATGTCAATAAATATACCATCTATCTGAATATTGAAAAATATAGTAACATTTACAGGGTTTGACTGAGATGCCCTGCAAGACTACCAGGAATAAACACAGCCCCGCCCCCAAGACTGGCATAATATAAGCCATTGTTAGAAAACGGTGGAAAAAATTGAAGCATAGCCACAAAGTTTGGCATTATAATGCATCAAAGTTCAAGATTTATTTTCAATTCCTCGGTAGAAATAATTTAAAGAAGTTTTCTTTGCTGCTTATCTAGGACCCTGCCTGGCAACTGTCGTTAAATTAAATTGTTATTAAAATTGATGTTTTGTTACAACATACAAAATTTTGGTATGCTTAAAATTGACAGATATAATCTTAAGTATTTGGACATTTAAATGTACTGGTCATTATGTAAAATAGTGACCCTGTCCATGAACGGGATAACTTCTCATATTAATATTAACAATTTCTCTAGCATCATGTAAGTATAGTTACCATACCAGACATTATATGTAGAGGGGTTGTTAGGTACAGTATACCTTGTGTATTGGGACTAATGAAAAGATTGTCAGAATAAATACTACAGTATATGTACACATATCATCTTACATCTACAATTAGGAAAGTTTTGTGGTCTACCTAATTATTAAACAAATATACTGTTGTTCAGATTTCTTTTGAAAAATAAATATTATGTTTAATTGTTCGTGTTAAAACCTTTCGATGTTGCATAGCGAGATATTAGAAATTGTGGTTTACATATGTAATTAGTGTGCATAATTACACTATAGTCATTTCCTCTTCCCCCAGGTGGTTGTGGACCAGTGTCTAGACTCGAGTGATAGGTGTATTTCATGAACAGTACATAAGTATCAATGTGAAAGCCTTATATAATTCTGTTATTGTACTGGATTAACTCCATTTGTGATCAGGATGTCAACCTGACCTGATGATAATAATACATATTCATGATAAACATAGTATCTTGTGAAAAATCTAAATACCTCAAATTGAAACTTGATGACATGACAGCTGGATAATAGACCAATAAGTACTCAATACAGGTTCAGAAGTCTAGGGTCTAATTGTTTTGGTAGGTAATTATATTATAGTATAATTTCTGTCTGAAATCACTAGAGTTTTACATGTTTGTCTGTCCCCAGCTGTGAGTACAAGTACTGTATGTATGTACAAAGTATACAAACAAACAGAACTGGACAAAGCTTAAGGTATAAATTGAGTGTACTAGTAATCTGTACAAAACACAACATTGGATTTAAGCTCAAGTTGGTCTAGAGACACACAAAAACTGACATCTTCTGGCTAGGGCTTATGTGGCTAGCTTAGACCTGCTGTCATTGTCACCCACAGTGTTGTAGATCGGTAAATAAAACATGTCTGACTTCACATAAATAAAGTACTACATTCTGCATAAGGTTGAGTCCAAACTAAATGTTTAGGTAACGTTTTGGTTGCGTTTTATTCAGCTTTATCCAAATTATTTTGTAATGGTCAACATAATATTGCGTCAGAATTTTTCATTCTCGTCAAATTGACCCCAGGATTAAGAACTGTAGATAAGACGGATATAAGTTGGTATTCGATACAGGTGAGGGGATTCAGGCTGGCGAGTACCTTTTCTTTGGCAGGATATGAAATGAATAACTCTCAAAATAGATGTAGAAAAAAAATAAGACTTAAGTTTACTTCACTATTAATTATTTGCCCTACAATATCTTTACAATATTTTGAAGTACATTTGAATTTGAAAAGATACCTTTTTGTAGTGCTAATATAACTGACACTCGTTAATTTAGGCTATGTAAGACAGATTAAATACATGTAGTAATTTTCTTTTCTACTCTACATGAACATGAGCTTGATTTATGTTACTGAGACCTACAATTTATACGGTACATTTAAAAGACCATCCACACATGTCAGGGGGACCAACAAAGAACTTTAAATTTTATATTAAGTTTCTGTTACCTGTATTTTCATGGTATTGAATGACATAGAAAACAAAAAAACATGCTTATGGTGCACTTCTAATGATCATTTTCTTTCCTTTTTGTTTGTGTTGTTTACAATGAAGTTAGCATGATATGAACACTATTATCAGTAATATTACAACCATACACCATCTTTTGGGTAAAATTCAAATTTTGCAAGGATTGTATTTCCAATACAGTAGTCGAGATAATCTTATCTTGTGTCTATCAGTCAAGGTTTCATTTTCGGTACAAGTGTGTATGGGTGTCCATTTTTTGTTAGCCCTGTGTTCATTGATTGTACAAAGCAGTGATTAATGGCAGGTCTTCCTCCATTTAACAGCCTGTCAGTACAAACAAAGCTAATAATAGCTCTCTTTTAATGTTACATTTAACCTCATCACACCCATCACCAGTAATGGGAGGGTCCAGACAACAGAACAGGCATGCTCCATTATGGAACTATGGGTGTTATTACCTGGGGTATGCAAGATCAAAGACTCCCTCAATACACTAGGACTTTGTAGTATGGAGGTGTAGCTCTACCATTACTAAGAGCTCGAGGGGCCCACTGATATGAGATGGTGATGGCTGGTTAGCTTTAATTTGTAGTATAGGTAGGATTTTGTTGTATGGAGGTGTAGCTCTACCATTACTAAGAGGGGCCCACTGATATGAGATGGTGATGTCTGGTTAGCTTTGATTTGTAGTATAGGTACAACTTTGTTGCAATTCAACCTGAGAAGAAATTTGAATGTTGCGGACAACACTAGGTTATAAAATGCAATGTATGTTTGGGGTCTTGAATAAGATGTTTTATTTTGAATTTGTTTGCAGATGTTGGAAGTATTATAATAATAATGAAATGTTTATTTTATGTGTATTTCATGTGTCAAAGTAATGGGGGGAAAGCACAAACATGTTATTGAGAAACTCAATAAAAAAAAATCTGTAACTTACAATGTTACATACATTACATCAGACTTTAAAAATTAATTCATATTAACCCTTTCACCCCTATGCAACATTAGTAGTCTCTTCCGTGCATTGATCTGGACAAGTCCATTATCGTCTACAGTGTTGAATGGGTTAAGAGGTTTTGACAAGATGGTAATAGTTAAAATTAAAGAGATTGAAGATAAAAGAGATGAGATTTGAAGAAGAGATTGTTTTTAAAAAATTCTGAATTGGAAATTTTTTAGAACGTGACATATCGTGTTTTATGTTTCTAGTTGGTGCCAGCAGAAAGCAGTACGTCAGATACCCAATCACAATGTACAGATTCACAGTCGGGGGATGTACAGATGCCTTCCGAGAGGTTAGGTGGTATTGGGGACAGTCGGCCGCCATCTTTTCAGTGAGTTGACATAAGTCACCGTCCCCTATCTGTCGCAGTATTAATGTTGATATCTGTTTTGATGGTTACATTCATGCTAACTCTGTCATATTATATATGTAACGGAGTTAAAATGAAAATCATCTGCTGAAGGTCTACAGAAGCATTTTGCAGCAAACAAGAAAGAAATGGTTTGCAGAATAATAAGGTTGTTTTAGAAAGTTTTTCTGATTGGATGTGATATTATTTTGGTTTGTGAAACTTGTTAGATAAAGTCATTATAACCTATATTAATATACCCAATCAGTAAATCAATCCACAACTAACAGCCAGCTGTGTTTGAACCCCGACAATGGCAACAACTTATGTCGGACCTCCGAATGTGGGCTTAGAGAATTTTACAGATATTGCTTATCTTGAGGGAAACATGTGGGAAAATTATCGCTTATCAGCATGAAATTAATTGATGTATACATAGAAAAAAGAATGAAAACGATATTTGGAGATGCCTCTGGAAAAGTTGCTGCTGTTCTTAAAAATAAATTGAGATATTATAAAAGAACATTGAAAGATATTCAGATGTAACCAGGAAGCATGTATTATAAATACAGACAATTCCTTTTACTTTTAGCACCAGGGCCCACTTGTATAAAACATCTCAACTCTTGAGATTTCCTCAAGTCTAAGATTTCCCATAGACAATACATTG
>JAUMHH010022339.1:0-10667 GCA_032359455.1 Chlamys rubida | reverse complement strand
ATCGTACCGAATCAACACAAATTGACGACATTGTGTCTTCCTTATGTTAGGTCGCCAGTTCAAATAAACAGCAAAATACCGACAAACAGTTACACATTTAATTTTATACAATACTTATGTATGCGGTGCTTAACTATCTTTATCTCGAAAATATTATTGAATCATGCAGGGATGTGTAGTGGATCATGAGATTCAAAGTATTCTGCATATACTATACACAAGTTACATGTATAACTTAACATCTTGGTTCAATAAAAAATCATCTCGATCCAATTCCTGAGCGTAATGGAATTTATGTACAGGTAAATAACACTTAAATTAACACACCTGTGTCCAGTGCTGACAGCGGGATGCCCAAGTCACACCTATATACCTGTGTACAGGTATGACATCAAAGGGATGTCAGCAGGTGGACAAGGGGGTACCTGAAGTTAGAATGTAGATTACTGTAGATTATGTGTGTCCCAATCTTCCATTTAACAACAATCTCCTCAGGTTAGATAACAGGGAAATTAATAAGGATCAATTTCAAGGGAAACATGCAAAACAATGCGTAAGCACTAGCACAGAGTCACAGTACACAGTGTATATAAATAGTTATATACAAACCATAATAAGTACAACTGCATCACTCGACAGATGAAAGTCAGAAACGATGCAAATAATGCTGGACCTTGCTATGAACATTTTATATAACTAATCCGGTGATTCAATGATAAATTTCTTATTTTTGTTAGACTTCTTAAGATTTTTAAAATCGGTGTGTATATATATTATGTGTAACAATTACATAAAAGATGTGTATTTGTTTTAACTTTCTCAGTTCACTTGATTCCATATATAGCGATGACGCCGATTGAAAGCTGTGAGCTTCTTATGACGCGTTTGAATAAAAGAATAACAATATGGAAAATATGCCCTCATGTTACCTCAATATTTAATGCAACTATATAAGACAACTTATGTCACAAATAGTACATACTTATTCACAATATTTCAAGTTTTTATAACTGGGGTTAAAAATACACGGGTTGCTGCTCATTTTGAGTATACCTGTATATTATTGTACCAATGAATTTGGTGAATATTTCAGTCGTATGTATCCATATTGTAACGATAGGCGTTTACGTATAATACAGTACTGGATTAACACATTATGTACTAATGTGTACACGTATGTATGATGCTGATTTTTATGCTTTTTTATCTACTATATCTGTAAAATGTTACTGTCCAAATGCTATTATACACGTGTTGTAAAGCGCCTTAAATTAATTTCACAAACTATTTAGGGCGTTATATAAACGTTGAATATTATCATTATTTTTTCTTTAATTTTCATCATTTTTTATTCAACCTCATCAGAGTTAACTATTCGTTTTGAATACCCAGCGTCTCTTTACCGGATTGATCAGCAGTATGAGAACTAAGGTAATGAACTATATTTTGACAGAAAACTAATTAAACGTGACCAACAGAAAGCAAAGAGAACAAAATATATCAAGTTAGTCAGCAATGCGCTTACTGTCTATTCCCCCTTTTTCCTGATCTTCCTTTTTTGCGATTACTACAAAAAAGAATACTTAATAGGATTTCACAAATGTCATCACCTAATTCGGTTAATGTAAACATACTTATTTTAGCGAATCCAAATTTTAGCATATTAGCAAATTGTAACAGGCGCATTGGTGAATCGGCGCAGCAACATTAATGCAGAGAAAACTGTAAACATAAAACTCAATTAGTGGAACCATAAATTAGTGCAACATTTAACGGGCGCTAAATTATGGATGTTTACAGTACAATAGCATAGATTGTTATGACTATTTAAAAGTTTAAAATTGAATATAAAATTATTTTCTCTTTTCTTCGACGTATTAACGATAATAACTTTAGAATAGTGACGATTGATAGGATTTCGCAAACATTGACGATCGCAATCGCTTTTTTTTCTATCACCATTATTTTTTTTCTATGACTCCTTTTCAATGTGCAATCCATATTTTGTGATTTACTGTAAACGGTGTCGGCGTTTCATTAATTTGTTCAAGGTTAGACATGATTTTATACTGGAAAAGATCCCGATACCCGATCTGTAAGAATATTTTCCTTGTAATTCGTTACCGTCTTTTTGGTCAAAAACAGCCAACGTATCACACTACAAAAAGTAACAACAAAACATTGCATACCACAAGAATAGTTTTTATATTTTAACTGGTATATGATATGTCTTGAATAGATCTCCGTTTTGTTTTATTTTTGTTAAAAAGAAAACAAATGGACAGTTTATACTTCTGTTGTACTATATTAACAATACAAAAACTGTACCATGTATATGTAAGGCGATCGTACTTTTATCGCACCAACAATGAGCAATTTCATCGTCATTGGTCGATAGAATTGTTCTTTGGTGGTGCGATGAATCGTGGACTAAGTGAAATCACTACGGTTTAATTGCATAAAAAAAGAAAGAAAAACACAGCACTGACATACACGTACTAACGAAACAACATTAATTAAAGATACAGGAGAAAACATATCACAAACAGTACAGAGACGAGCAAGAAATATGGGACTTGTCTGAAAACAATGAGGTGTTGATATCATAGAGAAGAACCTCGATATGTGAAAGGTGACACTTGGTGTCAAAATGTTCATCTCAAACTCCAATTTTCAACCACGAAAGACATCTAAAACAATAGCTGTAAATCAATGTTGTTGAAAGTCCTGTGACCATTTAAATGTCTATACAATCTAGCACACGTAGAATGCAACTGAAGTGAACTCTATACTCTTGAAATATGAGTATATTCCTACGATAAGTTTAACATTTACAATTATTTCTTTATACCAAGTACTAAATGTGTGATATTTTCACCTTGTCAGAGGTACTTGTTCTGTGTGATCACGTTATATCCCACAAATGAGTGCTATTTTAAAACGACATGCTATTTCATTTCGTTTCATTTGCAATAATAATTAGCATCTAAAATATTTTTTTAAATGATTATCGGATATGAAAAAAACAGATTTCACTTTTTTGTCCAAAGGCACATGCATATAAAAGTATTATAACTCTAATTACTTCAATGCAGAACAATACAACTATTATTACGTGTACATTACTAGCGTTTTTCATTTAACAAAAACCGCTATGTCACGTATAATCAACCAACCGGTTTGGCTGTTATTTAATACTATAGCTATGCATTTAATACCGGGTGGAATTTTACTTCCAAGAATTTCAGAGTCAAATTCCCCACCCACAAAGCTTCCTATGAGTGTGCCTTTCACATTACACGGTTCATTATCACTTACTCGTAAACTTCCAGCAACAAGTGAGTCTTTTCTATTTCTGACATCTCCTGTTGAAATAATTATTTTTGTTATAGTCATGGGCCATCTATATATGATTTCCAAAAAGCTTCTTCTGTGTGGGTCTGTAGCCCAGAAATACGAGGACGAATGATTATAGGCATGTCCCGGACCGAATCCTTCTGCCCAATTCATGTTTGTAACCAGAGACGCCTTTGGATTATCTCCCTTTGGTACCTCTATTATAGATAAAGCTTTCTCACCGAAACCTTTGAAATTTTTATCAATAGATGGCATCATTTTGTTTTGTAACGATGACCATTTCCCCATATGCTGGAATAAAGATGGCGACGAATGGATTGGTGCTTTCTGTCCCAAAATCCGGAACACGTGACCTAGAAGAAGATCACAAGGTTTAGAGTCGTAATAAGCTAATAAGGTGTGTGCTAATCTTTCAATGTGAACCGAGCGAAACAATTTTCCAATAAATCCTAATTCTGTAAATTCTAAACAAATCCAGAAACGTTTTGTCTTATTCACAAAATTTTCTATATCATTCACAAAATGCTGGGCGCACACAACATCGTCCTCTAACTGTATGTAGTATTCGGATATGTTTTTAGAATACAACATCACAAAAGCGAAATCGAGGTTCTGTTTAGACCTCCAAAGTGTCCGCTGTGCATTGTCACGGTGTTCCCCTTTAATTGTTTTGAATTTGAACTCTGGGTAGATAGACATGGGGGCGTTAACAACTTGCAGCATCCCTTCATCAAAATAATCTTTAAAGTTTTTATAAAGTTTATTAGCCATTTCAAGGTTCCACGTTTCGTTGAAATCGGCTACAAATATGACGACTGTTATCCTGGACTTCTCCTCGTCTCCCGTGTTGTCGATTATAGATTTAATGGTTCCCATGATGTAGTTCCTGCCGTTCGGGCGTCTTACTGACGGTATCCCCAATGTCAGCATACCTGCAAAAATACATAAATAAATAAATCAAAGTAGACTCTTCTGGAGCAAATTGACCAAGAAAATAACAGCTTAAATCGTGATGATTGCCGAGACTCCCTGTGAAAGGACTTATAAGTCATTCACGGGTGTACTTCACCGCATGTGGTCAGGTAATTATGCTATTTTTCATACATATTAGATTTATTTTACAGATACATGCAAGTTGGACACGGAATATCACATCACACAGCTCAACCAGAACTCTTAAACGACTTGATCTTATCGGTTGCTATCTACTGAGTAGATCGATTGATTGAAAGAGGATTAGGTTCTGATTACTCCCAAGCCAGTAAGCTTGGATTGTGTGACGTCATTATTCTGTCCTCGTTGTCGTTGTGTTGGCGTTGGTGTACGAGTGGGCGATTTGGAAAACAAAATAAAACATTCATCTTAGATTAATATTTATATCAAATTGCACATGAATTATAACCTGCCAATAAAAACAAGTGTTGATGTGTAATAGGAACAACATCAGGTGTTGGTCGTTATCAGACGTCACAGAACGCACTCGTTTAGTTCGCGGATGAACACATTCTCTTGATCGCTACATTCACTCGTGAGTGTGTTCGTCCGCACAATAAACTCTTTTTATTTGTTATGCCAGATATTCAAGATTATCTTAATCTTGGAAACCATTTATACTTAAAACGTAAAAAATGTTAGACGTTTATTACAATAATCTCTCGGTTATATTTATTTTTCGTAAATATCACTGTCTACGTCCAGTTGTTGGAAACCTTATGACTTTATGTCGATATTTGAAAATCGAGTTGATAGTCCTAACATTTATTTCAAAAGTATTTTTAAAAAATATTTCCAATGATTTTGTAACAATATACATACGATTTGAATCGTAAATTTCCATGTATTTTGAATGTGTATTATGAATGTTTTCTGTAGACGACCTGTTACGCTAAGTAGAATTGAAACAACCGAAAAATTGTGTGGTTTTTAATTTCATTTGAAAAATAAGCTAATTATTTGAACTTGAATTTGCCTGATAAACGATGTTTTATTTTACCAAAAAACGTATATGACTTTGGCTAAAGGAAATAGAGTAAAAGGGACGTGGAATACGGTGGCATTAGGCGAGGTAGTAGATCACACGAGAGCTGTTGTATCGAGGTTGTTTACTGAACTCATTTACTTTTTCTTTGTCGATGACGTCCATATAACGGTAATCCAGAAGAAGTGCTCCACCACGTTAAATTAGCATGCAAGCCTAGCTTCATTGTCAGCTCCGATACGGAATTAAAACCAGGGACAGAAGTTGGAGACATCCCAGACACCTGAAAATCACAATGGGCGAAGAATACATGCTATAAATGTTCCTTGATTGAATAGGAAAGAGACTTATATCAGACACTGGTCCTTATTAAGGACAGGACTTTGAGTATGGCACTGGTCCTAATTAAGGACATGACTTTGAGTAAGACACTGGTCCTTATTAAGGACAGGACTTTGAGTCAGACACTGGTCCTTATTAAGGACATGACTTTGAGCCAGGCACTGATCCTAATAAAGGACAGGAGTTTGAGTCAGACACTGATCCTTATTAGGACAGGACGTTGAGTCAAACACTGGTCCTTATTAAGGACAGGACTTAGAGTCAGGCACTGGTCCTTATTAAGGACAGAATTTTGAGGCAGGCACTGGTCCTAATTAAGGACAGGACTTTGAGTCATGCATTGATCCTAATTAAGGACAGAACTTTGTATCAGGCACTGGTCCTTATTAAGGACAGGACTTTGAGTCAGGCACTGGTCCTTATTAAGGAGAGGAGTTTGAGTCAGACACTGGTCCTTATTAAGGACAGGACTTAGAGTCATGCACTGGTCCTTATTAAGGACAGGACTTAAAGTCATGCACTGGTCCGTATTAAGGACAGGACTTTGAGTCAGGCACTGGTCCTTATTAAGAACAGGACTTTGAGTCAGGCACTGGTCCTTATTAAGGACAGGACTTTGAGTCAGGCACTGGGTCCTTATTAAGGACAGGACTTTGAGTCAGGCACTGATCCTAATTAAGGACAGAACTTTGAGTCAGGCACTGGTCCTTATTAAGGACAGGACTTTGAGCCAGGCACTGATCCTTATTAAGGACAGAATTTTGAGTCAGGCGCTGGTCCTTATTAAGGACAGGACTTTGAGTAAGACACTGGTCCTTATTAAGGACAGGACTTTGAGTCATGCACTGGTCCTTATTAAGGACAGGACTTTGAGTAAGACACTGGTCCTTATTAATGACAGGACTTTCAATATTACCAGAAAATTGTACCTTATTAATATATATGTCAGAAGATATTCTGATTAAAATCACTTTTAAAAAATTTCCTTTTTATTTTAAAACAAAATACTATTCTTTTCGAAATGTTTGATATCTTTTTAAAATTCTAACTGGTCGTGTTAACATTTGGCCGTTTCCCCATAGGTGTCCCGTTTTTGGTCCACTGACGTTTCAAATACAGCAATGTAGTTATAAAAAGAGTAGCGTATTTGGTGGCAATTTTTGTAAAGATAAAATTATAAAAATTCCCATTGATTGCATAATACGCTTTACCTGCGGTCATTATTTCTGCTTGGTTTTTAGTCAGTGGGTATATCTTATCATATATAACATATATTATATAGGTCTCGTAAGTAATAGAATGTTCGCTGAATGCGTATTATTTAAATTTATATATGAGCAAAGACGTAATTACGAAAGTAAAAGGAATTTGACAAATTTTCAAGGTAGTCCAAATTATTATATATGATATATATATAACTATAACACTATTAACCTAAAGAATTTAACTTAAGATAATAAGTGATATTGAAAACAGCAGGTTTTCCCCCTGTACACAAACTTCATTAATTTTGCCCAATTTATTATTAATTCCTACCTATATTGATTTCAATTCGTGTCTTTTCTACCTTTATCAATATTTTCTACTTCATTCATTACTACTTAATTATATTTCTTTTGTCCTTTTTTATATTGATTTCCTGCCTATATTGATATATACAGTAACTGTATTAATTAACGTTTCGTGCTTTGTGCGGCCTATGTCATTTCCTGTCGTACCTTCTTACCCAAACAACGTATACAATATGCCGTATAAGATTGTTACGATATTGTATGAGGCACATAGAAGCATTAACAATCAAGGCTGAAGACCGAGTTTGAGTATAAGTCTCTTTTATGCCCAGCAGTGTACGTAGGACATGATTATTTCAGCTTAGAGGTTTTCAAATCTGGTTAAACCTGAGGGTTTTGCACCAATCTGAAAATACCGAAGGTGGAATTAACAACATTGGCATGAAAGAGTGTTTTTTCTTTCATTCCAATCACCAGAATTATCTCGGAAACCACCGAAAGTGTCGCAATTTCCGCATCGCAACGTTCCCGATTACATGACGTCACGTCTTTTTTATCCAATTGTGACATCACGCACGTGAAATGGGGTGTACGAAAGAAATTCTGATATGAATAGTTTCACTTGCGTGTAATCCGTTTAATAAAAAACAAAACCTTGATATATGGTGATCGACCGAATACACGTGATAAAGCGTATGCAGATACCTGGTATCTAATACAAATTTAATTGTATACAATTTTGGCACTTTGTTGAGGTCGATAGGCGGTATTATGAAGCACGAAAACACGATTGAGGCCGAATCACGAGATCGATTGTGGTGTCCTATACTCCATCAAAGTAATATCAAACGAAACAAACGATATAGTTGTTTCATCAATACCAACTCAACACAGTTACAAAACGTATATAACAAGGCACCACAAGGTCAACGCTTCGTTACACTTGCTAATGTCAGACATTCTTAATCGTCACCGAATTCCACCACTTCCTTCTATAGAAAGTAATTCGAGGGTATAATACCGCAAACATCAAGGCAAAACAAAAGAAACAAGAGGCCTAAGTGGCCTTTACACACATATGGGTTTCAATCAAAAATGTCTGAGCAAATGACAGGCCACTGTGGTCATCTAGGATTGTCAGATCCTAACAGAAAGTAACAAGTGTCGAAGTGAGAATCTCTTAAAGAACTTTGTACCAAATTTGAATTCAATCGGTATCGCTGTTCTTGAGAAGAATTCGAACATGTCTTAGCCAATCAGACGATAGGGTAGCCATCTTGAAATTTCGGATTGGCACAAAAAAATAGGAAAAGTCGATAGAGACATCATAAGGAACATTTAATTGTACCACAATTAAAGGCAATCAAAACAATTGTTCTCAAGAAGAAATCGAAAATGTACATAGCTAACGCAAGACGGACGACAACAGAAAAACATTGAGAGAAATAGTGCATATGAGCAAGCATGTGACCTTAAAAAAGCAACATCTTATTCAAACAACTTTGTTAGAAATAAAATGCATATTTGAAAACCGGTATGGACAAGTAACAATACGTTGCACTTTAGAAAACGAACACTGCTAGGACCTATGACCTCGTAATGTGTATTTTGAGAAAACAAATATTTGCATTGCAAAGTCCTTTATTGAAGTTATAACATGTCGTTTTACTTTGTGTTACCTGTTTATATTACAGACATAAATATTACCTTGTTCCTCGCCCAAGTCTCTTTCTCATCACATTTACATTTTTGTTTCCCAGCTGTAATGAATAAGAGGAAGGATTTTAGTTCATATTAAAATGTGTGTATAAACATTATTGAAGTCTGGAAATGAGTTAGCTAATCGCTATGCCCACTATGGCTTAATGCATCCGGTCCCAGATATTTACCTGCCATATTTAAACTTGAATAGTACGTATAATCAATACGTTCATTGATTTTCCTGCCTATAAATTCAGTAATTATATAAAAGCATGGTCTATGTACAATGTATCTTATATGTCCCTATTACATGCTATTTATTTATATCTAACTCAAATTAAAGCTATAATATGTCAATATTTCATCCAGTTGCTGACATAGTTTCTTACCTTCACTGTTGTAGAAAATATGATAGTTGACAAGCATGATGACGACACCAAGTAAACATATCTGTAATCCAATCTTCTGGATGCTACGACCGTTCTTCATGGTGCTACAAACAAAATTGTAACTGTTATTTATAACGAAGTCTTTCGGCACATCCTAGGCACAGACTCGATATCCGCTTGCTTGTTAGTTTATCTGTAGCAGTTTATTCTCTGGTACCCACACATTCTCTAATACGTTATATCTTTCGACGGTGGCATCTAACGAACGATAAAACCCGATTCTGTTGTCAAACCTTAGTAAGTCCTGCGCACTAGACCTCACAGATACAGAGACACTAAAAGCATGCTACTACGTATTTACCCTGTAGAGCACAATGGTCTACAGTAGTGTCGTGTTTGAAGGGTTACACTGTTTATCCTATTTATACGTGTTCCATCACTGATAAACACTAAATTAAAGATAAAAGCGGTGTGATGACATGTATATTTACAATAGCACTACAGTGTTTAATCATACTCGAGATATTTCATTGGTCACCTTTGACCTCGGAATAATTTCAGATTTGGTTTGGTTTGTTAGTGTTTTATGTCCTATTAACAGCTATGGTCATTTAAGGACGTGCCAGGTTTTGGTGGTGAAAAAAGTCGGAATTCCCGGAGAAAAACCAACGACCTGCTGCCAGTACCTGGCGACTGCCCCACGTAGGCGTCGAATCCGCGACCCAGTGGTAGAGGGCTAGTGGTAGCAGAATGTCAGACGCCTGAACCACTTGGCAACCGCGGCCCTCGGAGGTATTTTATAGGCCAAACTACGAACACAAGTTCAGCGAGACTACTTCTTATAACAAACATTAATTACTTGATTTTTCATCAATTATACCAATAAAATCGACTGATTGTGAAACCAAACATGTTATGGCGAATACAATGTTCATTTGTTATCATATTTGGTCAACTATTTGGAATTACAACTCAGCTTGTATAGGCCACAAAGATGGCACCTCACGGTATTTCGTAAACCAATATATGATTTGAGATTTGATCACTCTTTAAAGTACATTTCTACAGGAGATATTCTTACCCCTGCACTACTGTGTATACTACTACCACGTAAGGACTATATCTTTCGGTAAAAGCGATATTTCATGAGTAATTTCAAACACGTATAGACATATACTTCTGTAATCAATGCATTCCCATCATACAAAAAAACAGGACCCACAAAGGGAGTAAAAAAAGTATGTGGTTGCGATGTACAGCAGAAGTTTAGCAGAATAATGAGGGGGAGGTGTGGAGAGGGTCATCTTCCACCCTTAAACCATTGCTCTTTTGTTTGTAACGTACATTATCTCTCATAATGTCCCTGTATTTTCATGCCGTGGCTGAAGT
>JAUMHH010022338.1:11918-24914 GCA_032359455.1 Chlamys rubida | reverse complement strand
ATAGTTAAGACTGAATACACACCACACCATGTAGTGTATATATCTTATAGTTAAGACTGAATACACACCACACCATGCAGTGTATATATCTTATAGTTAAGACTCAATATGGCTGATCTACATTGTGTACACAAGATGGCACTGATATCTAATAATTGTGTTTGTTGTAGAATACAAGACTGGTGAGAATTAACACATATTAATGTTTACACTGAATATGTATCATACCATACATGTTTTACAGTTCATTGAATCGTTCAACATGACATACAGTAACTTAGGTATGAAAACGTCAAAATATTTGTTTCCCTTGCAGCCACCAGCATTCCATGAATAATGTTTGTAACTCCATCCATAGCTGTGTTTCTTTCTGCCTTGACCATCTTGATAGTTCGATTATAGGCTACAGGTCATCAGGACTAGGTCACACTAAATAGGGCCAAACAAAGTTAATTCAGTTTAGAGTTACATCTAGAAACATAAAGTCGATATAGACATTTTTTATTCGGCCTTATCACACTTCAGCTAAACTTCAATTGAATGCAAAAACACTCTTATAGATAATGCTGATATCATAACATTATGCAAAATTATCAGCTCAGATTAGAATTGCTCACGTTACTCTCATAAACGAGTTCCAACATATAATAAAATAGAATCTTTTACACTGGAGCATATAAAGTAGAACAGAAGTTATGAGTTTTATCATACATTATATGTATATTATACATGTAATGCAATTCAGAATTGGTTTGATATCATTTACGTCCTTTATTTAAAAGTCAAAAACTAATAAAATAAAAAGTTACCTTGTCTACTCCTTTTATATAATTAGTAATTAGATTGTTATTATATTAATGACACCAAAGAAAATAAATAAATAAATATCCTACTCGCATATTTTTTCGTCCATTCTTGAGCAGTTTGATTATATTTTGTTCTATCTGACTTGAATATTCTAGCGATTTCAGGAACTAGAGGGTCATCAGGGTTTGGGTCACACAGTAAAGAACAAATGGACAGCAGCACTGTAATCAAATCCAAACACATGGCATAAGTTTAACATCAATGATATAAATATATAACTGTTGGCCAATAATTATTAAGTAGAACATCAAAGAATTTTCATCTGTACTCTTAAAAAGCAGAGCAAAACAGAAAGTCAGATGCCCAAAGGGCCTTAGTCTCTCACCTGGTATTAATCTATTAATCTAACACCTGTAACATTAAAATGGATCAATCAAACACATTTCAATGGACTATAAAATATCATAGCCTTCCAGGATGTACACCTCTGAGAAGTCAAATAATTTCTGTATTAAACTTTTTTTCTCATATATGTAAAAATTGTATGTCCGTGTGCTGGTTTTTGGTGCTATGATTTGTCAAAGATACCAATTTGACATAATATGTGATTTTAAGTTAATTTTGCAGTTTTGACCACTTGCAGGACAAATTCGTACAATATCTTCCAAGTGTGTTATCAGATATGTATGAATGTTTGCAGAATTGACAAAAAGTAGTATTTTCTTTTAAATAATTGAAGTAAAATTTAAACTTATTCTTTTAAATCAGAAAATCAATTTAAGCTACCCCTACCCCTTATTTTTTAATGATAAAATACTCATTATTTGCAGATTTAACGCTCGATATAAAAAGTTCTGCTATTCCACATTTTTAAAATATTAAGCGGATCAAAAGAAAATAGGTTTCTCTTCCTAAAACAGCCATTAAAATGGGGTGGGGGTCTGTGTGCTTCTTTTTTTGTCCCATTATTGTGCGATTTTTTCACCATTTTGGGGTCAAAATCAAAAGTGCTTCAGTTACACTATTTCTAAATATGATTTTTTCTTTTTTTACCAAAAATGTACAATTTTCCACTTTGTTGCATATCATTTTCATTATATTGAACATTTTAAAGTCGTACAGCAAACAAGAATATTTAAGCAGTCATAGCAAAATATTCTCATTAAATATTTAACTGTTCTACAAATATTTCACTCGCAAACTTTGTCGACTATCTGTTGAAACTACCAGCCAAATTTATATTATTATATGATTCTATGCTTTTTGGTTCTTCTTCAAAAGTTGTTTGAAGTGTTTAACATATTTGACCCCTGTGACCTTAAATATAAGTCAAGGTCACTCATTTGAACAAACTTGGTAGCTGTTCATCCAAGCATACTACTGGCCAAATATTAACACCCTAGGTCTCTTAGTAATTCAGAAGAAGTTGTTTTAAGGTTTTTAACATATTTGACCCCTGTGATCTTGAATATACGTCAATGTCATTCATTTGAACAAACTTGGTAGCCCTTCATCCCAGCATGTTACTGACCAAATATCATCATCATAGGCCTCTTGGTTATTAAAAAGAAGTTGATTAAAGGTTTAAAACATATTTGACCCATGTGAACTTGAATATAAGCCAAGGTCATTCGGGCAGGTGAGCAAAAAACAAGAGGCCCAATAGGCCTGGAGATGTTAATCCATTTTAAATGGCTTTTCTAATCATTAAACTTCCTAACATTAGCTTCCAACTGAATATGATGACTCTCAAGTACCTCTCTGATTATAGGTCATTTCTTTTTCAGAAATTTTGTAGACCATTTTTGCAAGCTACTGCAACTTTGTAATAGATACTCCATGCCATTAAGCTGCAGGCTATATACATTTATCTTGATTCAAGACAATTTTTTTAAAAGGAAGATGTTTGAGTACTTGAACTGTGACATTGGAATATATACATTTGTAGGTCATGGTCGTTTCATTTCTTCTCTTCTTTAGTTCTCCATGCCAGCTATCTTGGATACTCCAGGGGTTAGACTCACTTTTGCTCTCTGCACCCCTGGAATATGTAATAGCAAAATTGAAGGCTCGGTGTGTGCCACCTTGTGGATGAGAGATGAGAACACTGGTTTGATCATTTGATGTACATCAAAAGAATCTGTCCATCGCATAACAGTAAAATTGACTGTCTTTGAAGTCGGGTGTCGCACCTCTTTAATCTTCAAAGGACAGGTATCAGCCTAGCAATTGGTCAGTTTTTTTGTTTTTACCCTAGACCAATCAAATAGCTAGTCACTTACCTTCAATTTTGCTATGACATATTCCAGGGGTTGCAGAGAGCAAAAGTGATTGTTACCCCTGGAGTATCAAGGATGCATGCCAGCAAGCTACAAGCCATGTCATTACTCTGAAGTCTATTGATTATCCAGTAGATTTTTGAGTGTTCCGACTCATTGCCAGCAAGCCACTAGATAAGAAGAATATAGTGTTTTAACATACTTGAGCCCTGTGACCTTGAATATCGATTTAATTCTTTTTGCAATAGTTGAAGTATTCCATATTAGAAAACTGCAGATTATATATCATTTCTCTAGGGCTTTAAGTTGTTCAGAAAGTTTAGAAGATTTCAACCCTGTGAACTTGAATATAGGTCAAGGTCATTTCTTTTCCCGAGCTTTGATTCACTTCATGCTAGCAACCTACTGACTATATATGATATGAAATCTAAGCCTTTTGGTTCAGAATATGCTATTTGACTGTTTCAACAGATATGACCCCTTTGACCTTGAATGTAGGTCAAGGTAATTTCTATTCCCTTTTTTTGTAGCACTCTTAACCAGCAAACTACTGGACATTTGTCATGATTTAAGGCTTCTTTTGTTTTTCAGGAAAAGCTGTTTGCGTTTAAAATTAATTCGACACCTGTGATCTTGAATACAGGCCAACCATTCCGACTTCTGGGCTTTCCAATAAACAAGAGGCCCCGAGGACCTGTATCTCTCACCTGAATATTTAAGCAGTCACTGCAAAATATTATCAATAAATATTATACTGTACTACAAATATTTCACTAGAAACTTTGTCCGTTCCATCTGTTGAAGCTACCAGCCAAATATTATTATATGATTCTATGCTTTTTGGTTCTCCTTCATAAGTTATTTGACATATTTTCCCTGTGACCTTGTAAGTAGGTCAAGGTCATTTTCCTTCTCAAACATTGTTGGCTCTATCCCAAGAAGCTACCAGCTAAATCTTATGAATGCATTCCTTTTGATTCTTCAGAACAAATCGTTTGAAATGTTGGTGACCTCTCTGACCTTTAAAGTAGGTTGAGGTCCTTTTCATTTGCAAACATTGGTGAGCTCTATACCAAGAAGCCACCAGCCACACATTATGATTCTATGCCTTTCGATTATTCAGAGAGTTGTTTAATGTTTTTGACATATTTGACCTCTATGACCCTGAAAGTAGGTCAAGGTCATTTTCATTCACAAACTTTGTCATGCTCAATCTAAAGCTACCAGGTAAATAATAAGATTCTACAGCCAAATATTAAGATTTCAAACTTGTTGGACTCCACCCCAAGAAGCTTCCAGCCAAATATTCTATAGCTTTCAGTCCTTCAGAAGAAATTGTTTAAAGTGTTTGACATATTTGACCCTTGTGACCTTATAAGGAGATCCAGGTTATTTTCATTTGCAAACTTTGTCAGGCACCATCCCAGGAAGCTACCAGCCAAATGTTATAAATCTATGCTCCAAGATTGTTCAGAAGAAGTTGCTTGAAGTGTTTGACATATTTGATCCCTGTGACCTTGAAAGTAGGTCAAGGTCATTTTCATTCTTAAACTTTGTCGGGCTCTTTCCCAGAAAGCCACCACCTAAATATGAAGATTTTATACGTTTCAGTTCTTCAAAAGAAGTCGTTTAAAGTTCGACACATTTGACCCCTCACACCTTGAAAGTAAGTCAAGGTCATTTTCTTTCTCAAACTTTGTCGGGCTTTATCCTAGGAAGCCACCAGACAAATATGAAGATTCTATACCTTTCAGTTCTTCATAAGAAGTTGTTTGAAGCGTTTGACATATTTGACCCATGTGACCTTGAAAGTAGGTCAAGGTCATTTTTGTTTTCAAACTTTGTCAGGCTCTATCCCAGGAAGCCACCAGCCAAATATGAAGATTCTATTCCTTACAGTTCTTCAGAAGAAGTTGTTTGAAGTATTTGACCACTGTGATCATGACCTTGAAAGTAAGTCAAGGTCATTTTCGTTCTCAAACTTTGTTCGGCTTCTACCAACAAAGCTTTCAGCTAAATATCATGACTTTAGGGTTATCCGTTCTTCAGAAGAAGTTGTTTAAAGGAAAAGTAAACGGACTACAATGGATGGACGACGGACGCCACACCATGACATAAAAATGCAACAATATAACATACATAGCTACAGTTGTGTGACAGCAAAACGCACCAAAAGTTGTGTGCACACACTATGCATACATCGCGTGCACACCCTACGCACATGGTGCACACAACTGTGCAGTTAACATTGTTTGCCCCGGAAGGCTTATATAGAATAAGGAACACTGAATGTATACATTTCTTATCAAAATAATTAGGATAATGTTCAATTTACAAAACACAACTGGATGTTAAGTATTTGTTATTTGCATTCGTTTTGATATATAGCTCCCTTTCACCTGGATTTTTACACCTTGATAATTACATAAGTGACCCGGATAGGAAAAACTATGGTCCTTGTACATGTACAAAGTGGCCATGTTTACCTGTATATGCGTTTTATTTTACATGTATCAATTTGGGTCGTTAAAAAAACACCAAAACACCATTTCTAATTTGAAGAAATCATAAAAGATCAGCTTATATATGTAGGTAGAATATAGAAACATACTTGAAAAAATCAAGTTTGTATGTTTAAACACGAAACTGTTTATAATGTTAATCCATCTCTCAATTTACACCCCACGATTGTCATCGCACAACGTTCGCCCATCTTCCGCACAAATGTGCCCAAGCAAAAGGCGTCTAGATTTTTATCGTTTGCACATTGTGAACACATCGCCCGCACATCGTGTAACAATGTGTGTAATTTGTGCAGTTTTTTTTTGTGCTGAAATGAAATATGAAGTTGGGGTTTCACAAATTACATAGCTATAGATAAATTTTTAAGCTTTTATCTTCAGAAAGATCGTCAATTTGCATGGTCCGCCATCTTGAGAAGACAGTATTTTCTTCGGATAAGTTTTTACACAGAACTTGAAAACATAAGAACATGTAACTATTCATTCTGAATTATTAAAAGCTGCAAAATAGATATTTGTGTTGCTATATGAAGTTATAAGGCAATTAACGTAAAGTTATTAAATCAATTAAAATAAACGAAGTTGGCAAACATGGTAGATGCAAATAAATTACGTTCTCAACGGTTAACATTTTGGCAGCAAAGTTATATAATAAGTTAGGCCTAATACCATCACAAGATGAAACAGTTTACAGAAACACTGCAATTTTAAATTGAATAAATGTGCAACAAGTTTGTTACAAACCTGTCTTTCAATTCCTGCCATGTTTCAATAGTAGTCTACTGTACTGATAAAATATCTTGTTTGTTTGGGAAAACATTGCACTCCATCTTTTTCCGGTCATAAGCTTTAAGCCATTCATCGATAGTATAAAATAATATAATGTGTATTATTGTGTAGACATTATATTTATCTCATGAGCAACTGGACGTTGATCTTACCATCAGTATCGCAGCTGCCACCACAAATCCTGAAAAGAAGTCTTTTAGTTGTACTGGATTTCGTTGTGGACCTTGTAATACCCTTCCTTGCTGTCCAACCACATTACGACCAACCAGTCTGTTTTCTTTCAACTTTTGACCAAATATCTTAAACTGTTCTAATATATTATTGTTTCGTTCAGTGTTTAATGCCTCCTCCCTTGTCTTTATCTTTTCAGCATAGTCTTTTTCCAAAACTTCTCTGCAAAACAAACCAGTAAAGATGACATGAAACAAGAATTATGACACCTTTCAACTTTATCAAATATACATAAGTATAATAACAAAACTTACATATCGAATAAAACAATTAAAAACAAAACGAATAATGTTAAATCAATTTCTAAATATAATGCATTGATACCTAATTCTAATAAGTTCATAGTGGTTATCAGTTACCCGTCAAAAGCACAAGTTTTTGACACACTTTCAGTGTTTTTCTCAAGTGATGCATGGTATTCACTGGTACTTATCGTACAATCGTGACTAGATGGTCAACGTCCCATGAAAAAATGTCCTGGTAGAATGCGTGTGCTATCTAGTCAACCTGACAGGTATAACTTATTTCCACTGCAATATCTAAATGTAGACATCAGTACCTGATAAAGATGTTGACCTTTGGAACTTCCTGCCATGGGGAGCGACAATCAGGGCATTCTAACCGCTTAGAAGTATTGTACCACTCTGCTAAACAAAGCCTGCAGAAGGTGTGGCCACACGCCAAAGAGGAGGGCTTTACCAGCAGTTCGTAACAGATGTGACACTTGATGTCCATATCGTAGCTGGAGGTCTGTCGCTCTAATGGGTCTGGTGAGGTTGTCATTGTTTCTTCCCATCGTTCAGCTTCTTCTGCACTGTCCATCATAAATCTTGAGCTGTCAATCTCAGATTGTAAACACTGTCCACCTTTCTAAAACACTTATCTGAAATGCAACAAAACATAATGAAAAAAAATTACTTCACATAAATTTATTGTAATATGTTAGATTTAAGGTTGACTATACATAGAAACAGATGAAGATAACTAGCGATAATAAGTTATGTCTTAAATCCAGTTAAATATTCCTCATTGACAAAGGAAGTCAATTCGAGTCAATATAGTATTGTAAACCAAAAGATAGGATCATACAGACAGTAGGAAGACATTTTATTTGTGGAAATACATAGTGAAAAATCTATTTTGTAGCAATACCTTCTTTTAGCTCTTTATATATATATTTAATAGATACGCAGTTTCAAATCTGAAGTCTATAGTTCCTTAATTTTATAGCTTTCGGTAATTTTTTGTGTGACATCAGTATTTACCGTTTGCATTAGTTAATGCATTGCACAGTGATCAAATCTTATAGTTTTTATAAATCCTTTTCTACTGTATTGTACATGTATTATTAAAAATATGTGTCACATCACATTAATTTTCAGCATCTCTAGAAATTTTGAGTCTCGCCAAAATTGCATGAGTATTAGCTAGCCCAAGTTTCCTCTGGCCCCGACACCTGACTTAGACATTATGACTGATAGATGTCTGGTGTGGAACCAGAACATGAATTTCCCGGACACTGTTTTGTTTCAGAAAGTTTTGGGGTGCTGACAACAAAAATCTGCTATAACACAAAATATTCCGATAAACAGATTATGTATTTATCCAAAAGTATCTAAATATTGTTGTTATTTCTATTTTGATCTAGGTTAAACATGTATGGATGGATACTTTTAATTCAAATTAATATATAACCTGTAATTAATCATTTGCCTAGTATCAATTTAAACATCGTTCAATATTACAGCCTGTTGAGTATAACTTTCAAGCATTTCTTACTAATAGCGAGATACATGCCATAACAGGACATAACCATGGTTTCCCATTAATACGTAGTGTGTCGGTCTTGGAAATTCCAATATTATCGGGCGGTGATGCAATATAACAGTATAAAGCAAATACAGAGCGCAGCCTAACCCCCTATCCTCCAAATATTGTATTATGATATATGAAGCAGTTGTTAGTTTATCTACAGTAAATAATGTACACATATACAGTAACACTGATGTTTTGTAGTAACATATACCCGATACGATGCTCTGATGTAAACACAGCTTGGTTTGTCCAACAACAGTCAAATCGAAACCATCGTCCCTTATATCAAACAAAATAATTGAGTACGAATACTGTTTTAAGCTAGCGATTGCAAATCACCACGTATTTATTAAGTTTTTTATTGTTTAATAAATTAGGATATTAAATGTCATAAGTATTATGTTCTTTTGAGGTTCTGCTAAACTATTATTATTAATATCATAAGCGGCAGGGAAAATGGAGATCACACGAAAAAGTGGGTAATTTGATTGTAGCCAGTCAAATGTCGAGCTGTAACATACATTGAGTGTTGAACATGATAATATTTTTTTGATAACATCAATGGAATGTCATAGTTAAATAGTAATTCTATTACTGCTGTCTGTGCTGTTTCTTATGACATTCCATCAGAAAAGATAACTTGCACAGTAGCGGGACGATTCGGCGAGACTATGGCCATAGCATGTCTTCTCATCCAAAGACACATACAAACACTCATTCTTCCCATACAGTATACACGACACTATGAAATCTCTTTCCAACTACTATCATTAAAAAAACCACTACTGAAATGCTCAAAACAAGCACGAAGACATGCACACACAGAAACAAAAACAGCAAATTCATCCCAATTTTAACCCCTTTTTATTCCGTAACAAAATACAAATACAAAAGAAAATAATGAGTGTATATACTGCACACTTCCCTAAGTCCATTATTATCAGTATTGATGCATGGAGGACTTGGTGTCGATATTAATAATTTCCAATAATCTTACAAGGAATAAACATGTAAATTGAGTTAGTAGCGCAGCTAACAGTAGTACTAATTATAATTAGTAATATTATTACCCGGCCGGGTATCAAATCGATCCCTTGCCTTGTAATGGAGCAAGCCCGATGTGAATCACACTGGGGCAATTTTAGACTTATTGACAGCACATTGGTCCGCATCCATAAATAGGTTTGTGTAATATTTATAAACTATTTAAAAATATAAACAACTCTTTGTGCCGTCAACTTGCCTAGACCCTAGCAAGCCACCCCTGTTTTTAACTTCAAATGTTTTATCTTTTAACCTGAAACGTAACGGTCTACAAATTAATTACCATATAAACAATATATATAGGCTCCACTTTCTATTACTTTACTACTGCCAGTCCAGTAGTAACCCTGCACTTATTGGAACACCGTTTTTAACAACCTGCACAGAGTACTCGAAAGAGGGAGTTGCAGTATTCACAGATAGATAGATATTTCTGTTGATCTCCAATATAGTTATGTAACTTGAAATTAAACCCTGCCTAATTAAAAATTATCGTTAAATTATCAAGTTACCAGGTATAAGGTAGCAAGGGCAATCAAAATCTGAAATGACTGCCATGTTGGACATTTTAATAGTCTCTCTTCCGATATAAATCAGACGTCTATAGATGGGTGTCATGACCCAATATGGAAATTGTAGTAAACATGGCGGCATCAGTAGTAATACTGTATTTGGCCATGCAGGCCATATATAGAAATGGATAATTGAGATAACATATCAGGCCTGATCTATCATAGCAGTTAATAATTTTTCCCCAAGACGGACTTGGCTAATTTCATCCAAGGGTTATTTTATTTAATAGTATTAAAGGATTCATTATTTCAACAATTGTGCAATATTTTGATAACATTATGAGGCCTGAGTTATATGTTATCTTACAGATTAAACACTTTTGATTTTGCTCCATTAGTTGGCATAGGACCACTTCGTAGCTCTGACGATGCAATATATAAAAAAAAATGTCTCGTCGTCAGCAGCTACGTTATCACAGCTAAGCTAACAGGTCATTAGGTTTCCTGTAAAAAATAGAAGTACTGCCTACACTTCATTCGTTCACCCACAACTTGAGTACTCTGTCTGCATATGGGACCCTCCAATGCAACAGCTAATTATATATAAGACATCAATTGGAGATGGTCCAGCGCAGGGGCCGTGATGTGGGTACTATATGTGACTACTCCTCTTTCGAGTGTCTCAGACATGTCGGTGAGACTGGGATGGCAAATCCTACAGCATGGACGGTCATTTGCAAGGTTGTGTCTTTTCTACAAGATTGTTCACCAGCTGGATGCTGTTACAATTGCAATGTCACAATACATAGTACAATGTATATATATCCCCCAAGATATTCCAGTCATGCACATCAACTTTCATACACACAAATACCTACAACCAAAGACTACTATAAATACTCATCTAATTTCCCTTAGTCATAGTGCAATGGAATGTCCTACCAGCAGATATAATTAGAAGAATATAAGACTTGTAATCATGTTAAAATATTGAAAGACATTAAATACTGCATGCATTAAAATGCCTAAACTTATAAAAGCAACAAAATGTATAGGTTAATACGTATATACATGCATGTATGTATCCTACCAAATCACATCAAAACAACAGGCTTTTTGTTTTGATTGTTATCCAGATAAGTATTTTTTTATATATGAACAGGTATCATATTTAAACTAGCTTTAGTAATTGGTGTACATGTATTGTGCATTTGCAATGGTACAATGTACCAGTTTAATTTATTATATGTTATATATTAATTAAGCAGGTATGTCTTGTCTGCAGGGCCTTTCCTAGCCTGTTACTTGAGTGTTAGTGATGTTGTTATTTATCATAAATCCGAGTACAGTGTTATATTGATTTGATATGGAATTTATTATTGTATATTTCAGATTTTAAACAGACGCTGAATTTTGTCATAGAGTCAATAAATGATGCTGATTTTTTGGCTGTTGATGGGGAATTTACAGGTATGGAAAACTCAGTATTATAAACCAGAATTACAGCTCTCAATTTCCATAACTAAGTCATGAAATAGAATTATTTTCTGTACTTTTCTGAAGACACTAATGTACATCATAATAATTTACTCTGTCTATTCCACCATTTACTGGAGAATTGGGTAAAAATTTACTATGACGTTTGAGTCATTGTGAATATGTAGCAATGAATAGCATATTCTTACAGATTAACAAAGGACATATTTGGAAAGAGTTGAAAAAAGTACACGTATACAAATGGAATTCTAGCAGAAATATATACTGTAGAAAAGTGGTGGTGTGCCAAATCTTTGTAGAGAGTTTCTTTAATAACTGACTATTGAATCTCACTTGAAAATATTGTTTACCAGTTTCTTTTTTGTGTGTTTCTGTTTTGTATAGGGTTGGATGCAAACCAGTCTGGTCATGCCATGCCATTTGACACACCAGAAGTGCGTTACCAGCGAGTGAGACAGGTATATTGTCATACACATGCACTTCTACACCTCTTTTAATTACTTTACAGTTAGATATGGTGCATATACATTTATGTATGTTAATTTTGTCATTGGCACAATAATTGAATACAATTCTATAATTAGTTAGATCTTATATGTGTGACAGTTTCTTTGATTCGCATATATCTTACCAAATATATGTGGCTATCTCTATTCTCTAACGCTTTACTGTTCACATATGTGTAGTCCCCATATAGCAACATATACACTAGTTTTTCCTTGACTAAAAGAATTAAGATGTGATCTTTTGTGGTGATGAATTACATGTACAGTAATATGAACTTAAATTTTATATTGATAGAGTCATTATAACTTTATAGGTTCATATCACAAATGAAATGTCATTTTCCTGATCACAAAAATCCTTACTTTTATTTTCACTTCAACTTCATAATCAAAGGTATGATAAATTTTAGTTATAATTTTTTTGAGAATCATTTATGCCCCTTTCTGGTCTATAAGTACATAAAAGCACATGCAAAGTATAATAATTATAACAAATTTAAACCTTGTAGTTGTTGTAAAAGCAGTTTATTCATAATTAAGTTAATTCCTTTCTTTATTTCATTTTCAAAATAATTTACATGTAGTTGTTGATAATTGAATAATTTACGATCTTTTCTGCAGTTTTGTACTGTAAATTGATATGAAAAGATTTAATTACATACTGACATACATGTATATACAGATATATTGTTCTGTATATACATTTGTACATCAGTACAGATTAAAATAATCTAAATATACGAATATAAATATTACAACAGATATTTTGTTTTATTCTTTTTTCAGGGTGCATGTGACTTCCTGCTTCTGCAGTTTGGTATTTGCACCTTTCATTATGATACAGAAAAGAAATCGTAAGTCACATTACAATTGACTGTTACAAGTCACATTGCAATTGACTGTTACAAGTCACATTACAATTGACTGTTACAAGTCACATTACAATTGACTGTTACAAGTCACATTACAATTGACTGTTACAAGTCACATTACA
>JAUMHH010022338.1:0-11818 GCA_032359455.1 Chlamys rubida | reverse complement strand
ATTGACTGTTACAAGTCCCATTACAATTGACTGTTACAAGTCCCATTTCAATTGACTGTTACAAGTCCCATTACAATTGACTGTTACAAGTCACATTACAATTGACTGTTACCAGTCACATTACAATTGATTGTTACCAGTCACATTACACTTAAAATGGATAGGAATGGTATTAATACTGCAGAGTACTGTTTTTGAAACGTTTTACAAACAAGTTAACATTTGTTGTATTTATACCCCTGTTTCAAACAAAGACATTTCTTATCTATATACAACATCTTTGGTATGTAGCTAGGACAGGTATGACATGAGAAGTAGAAGTGTTGCTTCCTTCATTTAATATTCGACCTTGACTTTAAGCATGAAATAAATATATATTTCTGGACCATATCTTGGCTACTGTTTGATATGCAGACTTAAGATATTATATATATAGGAACAAAATGAAAATGTGCTGTGTTAACGTTGCTCACAAAAATGGGAACACTGCAACCTCCTTGATCTGTGACCTTGACCTCAAATATTTAAACACAGGTTTCCATGCCATATCTTGGTCACAGTTTCATTTGTGGTCTTAATACTTGGTGTAGGTACAATGTATGAGGGAGCACTGTACAATGTGTTGCTTACCAAAATAAACCTCTTTTATGTATTGTTTCATTCAAAGACATGGGGTGCTAAGCTATCTACAAAGCTCATGCTTGCAGTTAAATCTAGATAGCTTTACATGTTTTAACTAGATGATGGTAATAATCTTACCTGTTTACCAGTACTTCGCTAATTTCACCTATTTTCTTACAGGTATGAAGCCAGGCCATTTAATTTCTACCTTTTTCCTCGCCCATACTCACGATCAGGTCCTGACGTTCGCTTCCTCTGCCAGGTACTTGGTTTATGATTTAATTAGACTGGTTTTAATTCAGCCAATAACGATTTACTAAACCATACTACAGACTAAGGTAATGTTATTTCATTGTCAGTTGAACGTAAAAGGAAATATACTCTTCTATAGGCATAATTTATTATCAAAAGTCTTCAATATATGCCTTGAACATCAATCTGTGGTATATACATGGACTAAAAATATATTGTTGTTATAAGATAGCATGTGGTTAACATGTTCGACTGAGGCATATAGTGATGGTCATTAGTGTGTCATGGGTAGATCATGGAATATGGAAACCAAATGAATGGAGATGATATGGTGAATCTTGTAAGTAATAAAAATAAAAATAAATGAGATATGTAACTGTTTGTGTACACAATGTTTTGTTTGTATTTTGCAGAGTTCGAGTATAGAGTTCCTAGCATCTCAAGGATTTGATTTTAACAAAGCATTTAAAAATGGTGAGAATAATGCATTATACTGTATAACATGAAATGTATAAACATTTGTGGTTTTCGTGGTTTGGAACCACAAAAATGTATACAACCAATTTAATTGATATACTTGAGATAAGTGTTTGCCCCCGAAGACAACACTATTTACAACCCAGGTTCGGGTATCTCCTTGCTAAGCATTCACCCACTGCTTGAAACAATAGTTGGCAAGCTCGCCAATAGTGTAACAGGAAAAAGAGAAATGCAACAGCCAGACTGGGATTTGAACCAGGTACCCTCCACTGTTACATAAGTAGTGATCCTCAATTTGTATCATCCTGGTAATTCCTTTATGTTCTCTGTTTCCTGGAATACAATGTATGTCATGATGAAATCGAAAGCTCTGTATATTAGCCACCTTTTTGATGATAAAAATAGACTAGAAAATGTAGTTGGATCCTTTGATGTGGCAGAATTATAGTAAAATTATACCTGGCTTTGAAGTTGAGTGTCACTTCTAACCAGGTGAGGAATTGTGCTAGGTTTGAGACAGTGTTCGATCTAGTGGTGATGAAAATATTGTAATGTTAGTGTCCTGCTGTCAATTTGTTGAAAAAAATACCAGGGTTTTGTATAAGAATATCTAGGAATAATTTTACACCCATTTCTGAAAAAGCAACCCCAAAACAATATACTTAATTTGTTATTTTGATTTCCGTTATCTATTTCTGTGTAATATTTTTAACTTTTATCAGGCTGTTTTGGCCTTATGGACAGGTTTTCATCAAACCTTTATGGGAATTGTTTAGGTAATTCAGTATTTGATGAATACAGTATTGAAAACGTATTTGTTTATTTTCTGTTGCCTTTATTTAATGTGTCTGTGACATGATATTGCTTACAGGTATATCTTACCTGAAACCCAGTGATGAGGCTAAACTCCGAGAGGCATTACAGCAGAAACACCAGCAGTTCTCACAGTTCTCCTCTCCAGCATTCGTCACACCAGACGGAGTCTCCCAGGGCACATCAAAGGGGCCAGTCACAATTCCGGATGAACAGAAGGAGTTCATCAAAGAAATTAGGTAATAACTGTGATACACATTGGTGAACAAACATATCTTGGGTATACTGTCTCGTGTACAGTAGTGTATTTATCCATGTAAGCTTCATACAGAGTTCATCCATAAAGGTTAGACCTTATTTAAGTTGTAAGTCACATTCTTACAAACAGGATATGACATTTCAGTGTCCCTGCAGCCAGAGGACGTTATAAATTTTCAATCCATTTGTCTGTGTTCCATCTACGCTTTCAAAGTATGTCCTAAGATTTTTAATAGTTGGGGCATATCTTGTACTATTTCTCCTGAAGTTACCGTTACATGGGTGTGTGTTTGAGTGTTACATTCCAAAAGTAGGTCACCATGAACTACTAATATATTCTGACCTCTAACTCCAATCATTGAAACATATTGTCTGAGAAAAATATATTTCATATAAACAGTATGAATGTTTTAGTTTGTCTTCCCACACAATGTTTTGATTACCTTCTTGACCTGATTTTGACCTGATTTTGACCAGCAGACAAGCAGATGTGAACAATATCCCATTGTATTTCTTGGACCATCATATATATTGTACATGCTCGTTCATTTTCATTTTCCCTATTCTTGCTTCATTTAGTAAGAAAAACAAATATTTTCCTTTGCTTTTCTATGCCCTTGTCCTTTATGCCTCAAACTTTGAATGTAATCAGAATCTATACTACTTGTTTAATATGTCATCAAATCATATCACTATTAATGGTTATTTTCAGAAGACCATTTCAGCCAATAGAAAGCTGATTTACTTCGATTTATCGGCATGCTTTTATGATGTTAAAAGTTTGATTCTGATATAAATGGACTGTTTGGTAATTACAACAATCATTACATGTATTAGGATTCCCTAGCAATGTTTTTTTTTGTTTTTCCATTTTTTAATCTGGGAGATTAATATGTGACAACCTTTTTTCTTTTAGAGAAATTCTCTGATAAAGACCAAATTAAGAATAAATCTTTCCAGTAGTTATTGTTTTAAGTCATGTCTGATTTTGCTTCTTTTTTTTTTTTTTCAGTGAGAAGGTTTCTGATTTCATTGAAAAGTCCACGGATAACAGTCTGAAATTACCATCCTGTAATGGTTTTCAGAGAAAGCTGATTTACCAGTCATTACGAGCTCAGTAAGTATAGGTTAAGCGAAAGCCGATATAAATATTCCAGTTATTATGATCATGATGCCATTAAAAATAGCATGGGATAGTATCATAATATATCATTTGATATACCTGTTATTACAAACCTGACAGTAAGTATTGTTGAGAGAAAAACGTCTTACCTTTAGGGCAGTTTTGGTCATCTGGGTAACTCTCCAGCCTTCAATGCCAATGACCAGGGTTTGATCCCTGGAGTCATTGAAGAACGGAATTAAGAAAAAAAGTGTTGCTTTACTCACACAACTCAGATAACCCAGATTGAGTATAAAATGGTCTGTGGAAGGTACTACACTATGTGTGTTGTAGCATTCAGTTGAGGTGGCATTATGGCAAAAAAATGATGCTGCTGGAAGCACACCCTGAAACACCTTCAATACTCACAAAGGACACATAGGTATATATGGAGGTGTCAGCAAGATGGCTTAGTACCAGTAGTTAGTGCTTGATAAGGCAACCTTTTTGAGGTCGTATGAATTATATATCATATCTCTGTTTCTCTGGTTTGTAAAGTATCTGCGGCTGACTTATTATATAATTATAATTAGATAGAGTGTTTGATCAAATATTGTATATAATTATTTTCAAGCTCCTTAGTATTTTTGATGACAGATTGATATATTAGTTTTTGCAAGCTCTAAATATTTTTGGGAAACAACTTTAGAGAATGCACTTATCTAATATTTGTTGTACTACAGTATCAAACCTGGGATACAAAATTATTTTCTTCATTATTTCATTATATAAAAAGAAGAATTCACTGGATGAATTTAAAACATGATGTATTAAAACTTGTAGAAAACTTGTACAAAATTGTCAAGAACATGAAATCCTTGATTCAGGTTTCCATCAGGTATACACTTGGAGACACAAACAGGTGAAAAGAAGGAACGTCACGTCCTCGTGACCAGGATAAAGAGTGAGGACGACATGAAGAGACGAGAGGCGGAGAAGCAGGCCGCAGAGGTGGTGAGTACCATACCAAAAACAAGGTCAACAATAAAACACATTTAAACAATAGATCTATTTTATATCGTTGTGTTTTAGGAACTTCTTTTACTGCTACCTAATTGTATTACATGTGTATATTTCAAACACAAATTGCAGTGCTCATTTTACTAAGGATCGTCCAAGTTATTGCTTTGTGTTCATTAGCCGATTGGTCTCAAATATTGGCAAACACTCTAGTTTTCTTGACAAATGGTCAATGAAAGTTTGTTGCTCCCTTATTGTGTTTTGAACAATCATTTTCCAACAGACGAAATTCTGTCTCCTGGCACACCTACTGTTCCTATCTACAACTTATATCAATCCATATACTTGTTTTTATAAGGATTGAAATGAATCGTTTCCATATTTATAATGGTATGTAATAGAGTTTCATTCAAACATATTCCATGCATTTCAATCCTTTTATTTACATTCAAAACAACAAAGAAATTGTATTTTGTCCTACTACACAGTTTTTGTCGGTTCATGATACATTTTCAACAAACTGTTACACCAAATCAGGTAACAGCAGGTTTTTGTGGAAACAAGGTAATGATTTCTATGGGTAGCAATTCTGTTGGGCCACAAACGTCAGTCAGAAAAACATTTGGAAATTTGTGTCATAATGTGCATCAAAGTTATGCCATGTTTGGTTCCAATCACTGTGACATTTTGATCATCTTTGCTAGCCGAGTGTTCCCTTTGTATAAGTGGAGTGTATAGACTGTATACGAAGCGAACACTTGGCTAGCGAAGATGCAGTTTGATGGGAAATCTTGAAACAATATCTGAATAAAAACCCGTTCACACAATAGTTCTTGCTGTTATCTGTTTATAATAACAATTTTGGTTGGTAAGTTTAAAATTTTAAGACTTAAAATACCTGTTAAAGATGAGAAAAATTAGTGAATGAGATTTGTTTATATTATAGGCTGACTTGGACCATGCAGTGGGATTCACCAAGGTCATCCGTACAGTATCGCAGTCTGTAAGTCAGAAATTAATTCTGTTGTCATTGTTTAGCTGGTTCACTATACATGGACAGACAAATATCTCAGTGTTTGTTTTCCTTTGGAAGCTGATCGGGGCACATCAGTCTAATAGTATAGGTTATACAATTTTTTTAATGATGCTGTTCAAATTAATTTATGTATTACGTAATTTTAATGTAAAACTAGTGCATGTTTGTCATGTTTTTATTCAAGAAATAAAGTTTTATAATAGTTGTCTTTTAGGAAAAATGTAAATGATATTTTAAAAAAACAGCAATATCACAACTAGTGAGTTTATGCATTATTGCTAGATTGTGCTAAGAAAAGTATTCATACTTTTGTTAATAAACCTTAACTTGTTCATGTATAACGCTGTTCTGTAACAGTTCATTACCTGAGTCAGTACTGTTTACAGTACATGTATTAGCTTACATTATATAGTGTTTCATTCTGCCATTTCCACCTCGTCATTTTAATATGAAGATTTAGGGAAAATACAAATATTATTATGACAACTTGAATGATGACATGTTTGTAGGGTAAACTAGTGGTGGGACACAACATGATGCTGGACCTCATACACACACTGCACCAGTTCTTCTACCCACTACCAGAGGTACGGTCCTGACACTGATGTTTTATACGTGTTATACGTAGACCATACACCACCACCAATATACATGACACAATCTCTCCACAACTAGGGTTGGACTACAGTTGTGTGATTGTTCACTGATGTAGCTGAAACCTGTTTAGCCTGTGATGATGCCTGGCTAATATTTAAATAACAGGAGCTCAGAATTTTGATTTGATTTTACTACTACATGTACATTTATATCTTCTAATTCCTTATTTTTACTTATCCTCTGTCCCCTGTATAATTCACCATATGATTCTGCTACGAAATAGATTTCAGCTCCCTTGGAATTAAGGAATTCTATGGGACTTGTTTCTTTTGCAATTATTTGATGATTACTTAAATCTTACCTCATTTATTACTCTTGCATAGACATCCAAGAAAAAGTCAGATAAATGTGATAAAAAAAAACAGTGGAAAAACCCCCCAAAAATGTGTCTGTCCAGTAAACACATGTGTACAACATCAAAAATGATAGTAATGTATGAAAAAATCACATTGGAACAACTTATATTTTGTGGTTAATATTTGAAATGAAACTTCATTTATTTTGCAATGGTTATGAAACTATATTATTAAACATTTTCATCTGACAAAAAACTGACTTTAGGTGACGGGGTACATATTTATTTGTTATTGAAATGTCGAACATAAACACTTAACTGGTTGTGCTGTATAAACCTGTATACAAATATGTTACCAGTTCTATCAACTTATATTAATCACTCTTGTTGCAGGTATAACGAAAAATAATTTGATCTTAATGACAATATCTGTAGCTTGGAATGATGTGGCAAGAGTGGTAATATATATAAGGCATATGAAATTCAGTAGTTGCCAGAAAAGGATTCAACAAGACACGTAGAATAGACAGTAACATAAAACTTGACAACCTTGCCCGGCCATTTCATATTGTAGTATCTTTGATAGAATAACTTAACAGGGATTATAGAACTTTTGAGAGAAAACCTGTCTGTAGCAGCCAAAATAAGAAGAAAAAATCGGCCTTGTAAGATAAAGTTTAATTTTGATTCTTGGTTGTTGTAATGGGATTGTTTTTTTTTTAGAGCTATGCGGAATTCAAAGACATGTCCATGTCTGCATTCCCCAAGTAAGTTATCACTTTTTCTTTCCTTCTCAGTCTTGATTTGATATTTGTAAAACAAGGAATACAATGTGCTGAGTGCATACTTTTCATTTTGTTAATGCATAATGATTAACCAAGTTTAATATATCATATTTGATAAGATAACATGAAGATAATTAATGTTTTGTTTCAGATTATTAGACACTAAACTAATGGCTAGTACCAGTCCCTTCAAAGTAAGTTTACCTTAGTTTTGAACCAATTTAAGAATACCAGGACATAATATTTATGTTTATATACCATTCAAACTGAAACTTTTGATATTATCATAATAATATTTTTTGGGGGGGATTGGAAATTGGAATTCTAACAAGGTATCTGATACAATGTATGAATGTATTCATTCCATAAAGAAGATAATTGGATAATGCCATTCTTGGGCAGTAGTATTAATGCATCTGTATACATTTGAATTTGATCTAATGACAGTATTTCTTTACGCTTTGTTGATATGTTGTCTGTAGGAAAGAATAATGAACACAACTCTGGCTGACCTACAGAAGATCCTCGTGGCGAAGCCCTTCCAGAAGCCTCAGGTTGGTAGGTAGAGCAACTCTTACTTTATACACTACTCAAGTTTCAGGCTAGTAGCCACAGCATCTTACCTGTCAAGTCACCAGCATTTGTGTAGGACAATCAGCACGTGATCGCCTTGACATACACAGGTTTTGGTATACTTGGAATCACCTGCTTTTGCAATGCTTTGCTCATCATTGAAAACAGTTAAAAACACCTGTTAAAATACTCTTCAGAAAAGACATACTAGTCTATCGGATGGCAAATTATAGTTTAAATGCAATTTTGATGACTTTGAAAATTTGTGTCTTGAAATAACCTGTAAGTAGCTAGAATGCTTGACCTGTATTTTGACCACCCATTTCATTGCTGCGACCTTAATTGGCAGGTATGTTACACGCTTTTCTCCAAACTAAATTTCAACAATGTAGGCCTGTGGCTACTCAAGTATTGAATGATGATCTGAAAGCAAGTCAATAGTTAAGTTAACATTTGGATTGAAATAAAATTAATTAGAAAAATAATGAAGTGACAGCATCATTTAATCTAATAGATAGTATTTTTCAAACTGCCAAATAGTATGAGTGAGGTCTAATTAAATGTTCCCATTAAGATATCATTATATTGTTGATGTGGGATATTGCAGTACATGTAATTATTTCTGAGGCTTCTCTGTTTATGTTTCTTTATAGTGGTATTGCAATCAGATGTAATTATATATATATAAGGTACAGACTTGTTTAGATTAAGTATAGGTACAACATATCTGCCTGTTTCTACATAGCTTTTACGTGTACATGTTTCTTGTGTGATCCTATGTTTTGTCACTAAGAGAAATAAATACCAGGTAATATAAAATCTCATTTAATTGTTCATGGGGATGATTTCTTTTAAAACAACAGGAGTTCTTTTTATAATGTACTTTTTCATAATTTCACAATTTATTAGCTTTTCTCTTCATATTTTGTAAAATAGGAACTGTTTTTTGTGAATGGTTATTTAAACTTGATATTTTGTTTGAAGAAATGACGGAGAAGTTCACTAAGTATTCAATGGACAAAGGACCCCTCCACGAGGCAGGCTATGATGCCTACCTGACAGGAATATGTTTCATCTGTATGTCCAACTTCCTAGGTTTGTACAGATTTCCAGGGCTCCCTACTCATCCAACAAATCTAATCATTTTACAAGAACGTTTTTTTTGCACTTGAGATTCAGACAACTTATTCACAAATTCAAATGTGTTTAAATATCATTTGTGAGACATTTGAATTGTCTGTCAGAAGTTATCTTGATTTAAAGGTCATGTATATGTAATTTATTTTACATCATATATAAGGGAAGTACATGTATATGACAATTATATGCTAATGATGTATCCAGTAATTAACACGTCAATACAACATAGTTTTCATTCACAAGAATAGTTATTGAACATTCAAACTAAAACAAAGAATATAATTTTTTGGGGATGAAATTGAATGTAAAACAAATCATAACTATTGTCTGTATTTGATGTGACAGGTACTTTCCAGAATCCATCAGAGGAAAACATTCTCCCATCGTCACCTCTCGTCCAGCCATTTATCAACAAGTAGGTCTACCTTGTCTTACATTTCTTATCACCAAGTCAGCTTAACCACACTTTTACCTAAATATTTGATTCATGGCTGCTATCAAATCTTAAAAACAGGTTTTAACCATACTTTTAACTAAATATCTGGTTAATGGCTATCATAAAATCTGATCAATAAGAATAAGTCTGTTTAACCAGCTGTGCAATTAAGAAATGTTATTTGTCCTGCATTGTAAGATTTGTCTTTGTATAATAAAATTTGATCATGGTATTGTCTTTGTTAGAATATATGTTTTGCTGTCATTTTATATCTTTACAGACTGTTCCTGATGCGAGTTCAAGACATCCCTTACATTAACCTAGCCAGCCAGGATTGTGAGTAAAATTATCTCCCTTTAACTGTGCAGGATGAAAGAAAATGGTTTGGAAAATGATTCTGAGAAGTTTGTCCAGAAAAATGTATTACTCTAAATACTTTGCCTTGCTTGTTATAACTTTTTTTTATAAATGTTTTTTTTCGATGATAATGCCCTCAAAATTGAGATTTACAAAATTCTACATACTAAAAAAAGACAATAACTTAACATTTCCAGAGTTTTATTTTTTGACATACTTATCAGTTATTTTCCTAATAGTTTAAGTGCTAGCTGCTTTTAATGTAGATATTGTATCTTGAAATGATAAAAGATATGGTATTGTAATATGTATACATGGTAGGTATATAAGGGGGTATGTATGGCTGAGAGTGAACTGATCATAAAAACCATTATTAAGTGTATTCTGCTGCCATATGTAAGTAACTTTCAGACATGACACCATTTCTGTTTCAGTGATTCCTAACAGAGACCATGTGTTCCATTTAACGTTTCCTAGGGATTGGAAGACCAACGACATTGCACACTTATTCTCTCCCTTTGGTCAGTATGTCAAACAGAAACTGTTCATTATGTTGTTAACTCTTTCACCCCGAAGACACAGTTGAACTCTTCCAATTCAAAAGTTGGAATAGTTTATTATGAAATTTTAGGGGTGAATGAGTTAAAGTAACACTATGTAATCAGTGGTGTAAAATTGGTGCAGTGGACAGCCGTTTCTAGATAGCGTTGCTTTTTTCTTGTTTTCTTAGAAGTGTTAAATTTGTTGAATATATAAAAAAAACACTTCAAATTTGACCTTATAGTGTTTTGAGATTTATTTAATATGTAGTAATTGCTAGTAGAAAGTTATGAAAGGAAGGAACACAAACAATTATTCTTCAACATTATTTTCTAAAAAGAAATGATTGAAATGCAATTTCAAGGTTATTCCTATGTATATTATTGTAAAATGATTAGGTAATGGCCATCAATTTCAAAATAACTGGACCAAGTGAAAGTTAGCAGCTATTATTTTTCAATCAATGAAAAATAATGATTGCATGTTTAATGTGTTAAATTGTTTTAATGGGTTTTCATTCAGTGAAGCAGTACCATAAATACTAATTTAATTACAGGTGGTTCACAAATATTCTGGATAGACGATAAATCAGCATTTGCATCACTTCATTTTAAAGAAGATGCCCAAAAAGGTAACAATATAGTGTTCAGACAATGAAAAAATCATCCTTTGTTTAAACTTATACTTCATTGTTTTCAGGTAATTATTATTTTTACTTGTGACAATTGAAACAATCAGGATTTTTGACTGAAGAGTATGATATACCAAGCTAAGTTTTTGAATATCAAATATCTTTGAAAACTGAATGTGTCTTTGTAAAGTGAATATGATTTAAGATAATTGAAAATATAATGCTATTGAAACAAATCAGCAAATGAATATCACATTATCAACAAATGACCCTACACTGTGCTTATGCTTGTGACAGCCCTGCAGAGCCTGCGGAAAGGTGGAACAGTGTTCACTATCAGGACCTTGCTACAATATCAGAATAGTCAGACAGATGGCCAGACCCAAACACGGAAACGATCCACATCCAACACAGAAAATAACGTCCCAAACAAGAAAAGAAAGTGCCTAAACGTTGAGTATGTTTGTTTTATCATTTATTAGCTCCCTTTACTGTAATTAAATAAGAGTCATCTCAAACCGGCATTATAGCGATACATACATTATGTCAGTATTGTCTTTCTCTGGAAGTCATATACACCAGACAGTAGATATAAACAGGCATCACATCTACTGTCTGTTCAGTAAAAAGTCGGCTGACTGTACATAACTGCATTTTTGCTAATTATCACATTAAAGACTAGGTTAAGATTTATTAGCTCACCTGGCCCGTACTGCGGCGTCCGTCGTCCGTCGTCCTGCGTCCATCCGTCAACTTTTTCTTTTGAATGACTTCTTCTGAAGAACTGTAGGACCTAGGGTCATGATATTTGGCCAGTAGGTA
>JAUMHH010022327.1:0-10667 GCA_032359455.1 Chlamys rubida | reverse complement strand
GCGACCAATACAAGAACTCATTTTTTGTACGTACAGTCATAGAGTGGAATCACCTGGAAGATGACTTAGTATGTGCCACTAATTTGGAGGCCTTTAAGAGTGCGGTAACGCAACAAAAATCTAACTGAACTGCTCTCTCTCTCTCTCCCGTTGTATAAAAACCGGAACCGGGTACTACAACGTACAGATACAGACTGAAAAAGACATATTGGGTACCAATTAAATTTGGTAAACAAATATTGCAGTATCCATTATTTTCTAGTTTGTTTACAACTCGATAAACCATATATACAGTACACCACACAATGTACTTCCATTCACTGTAAAATCATGCACAGCTGATTGAATCTATTCTTAGAACAAAATCATTCCAGCCCAACAATGACAGTACCTCTGAATATGACAAAGTATCATTAAATGAAATAAATAATTAAACTCATCGGCCTACAGACTGTACACGTTATCCTATCTAACGTTACCAGTTTAGTACAGTTATTTCGTCAAAACTGGAAACGTCAGACAACGTGTTCGATCACTTGTGTTTTTAAATGGTAAGGAATTAACACCCACTTTGGCAAAGCTTCCTTTTCATCTGTTTCCATAGCATTTTCGCCATACTGATTCTGTTTCGTTCTCATAGCTCGTAGTTTTTCTTTTCTTTTCCTAGCCGCCTCTTCCATCGAACCAACCGACGCCATGCCTTCGTTTTTCTGTGTTTATTACAAACGCTCTAGTGATCTTTTAGAAGATAACTATATGTGTTGACCCGGAGACGGTGAGATAAATCACCGGATAAAGGGAGGTAACAAAAACAGTAAAGCACAAATTGAAATAGCTAAGTAATTATTATGTTTTATAAAACTACTTCAGCAGGCGCGGATTTAGGGGGGGCACACCCGGCCCCGGCCCCCCCTTTTGGCAGCGAAATTTTCATTTTTTCACTATATATTAACAATTTTGGAGCGATTTTGGGAAGTGGGCCCCCCCTTTCAGACCCCAAGGGGGGGGGGGGGGTGCAAAATTTTTTGACATTCGGCCACCAATTTCGACATTCGGCCCCCCCTTTACGGAAATCCTGGATCCGCGCCTGTGTAGCACAGTTGGACCAGGAAACTCCAGTTGACCAGGTAGCCCAATCAGTTAGAGCGATAGAACAATCTGAAGTCCACGGTTCAAATCCTGGTCTAGCCCAGCTGAATGTTTACACTCGGAACACTGTTCCTGATTATATATTGTTCATTTCATCTTTATTATTTGTTCATGACATTCCCTCCAGGTACAGTTCTCTTTTCAGAAATGATTGATCGAAGCTATAGACATACAGTTTTTAATGGGTTGTGACAGTTTTTGCAGTGGTACGGGGATCCTTACACAAACATTATAGAAAGCAAACTTGTACAATATATCACTACTCAAACTGTTAGTTACCCATGTGGTCAAGAAAGAAAGTCAAATTCATATATACGGGTTCTTGAACAAACTTGGTGAGACATCAACTAAGCAAGAAGATACAGGCCAACAAGCAATTCTCTATGTCTTATGTATCTTTAGGAGAAGTAGTTTGAATAAAAAGTTTGATATCGGACAAAGAATGGACAGACAGACACTGCACCATAACATACTTTCAAAGGAACTTAATGGCTGGTGAGATAAAAATATTTCCTTCTGAACTAAACTGCTAATATTGAGGCTTGAATGAAGAGTAAATTGCATAAATACCAATAGATACTTGTATAGAAAATATTAAACAAAATATTTGAAATTGTGTGACAATAAAGCTTCACATTCTGAACAGGCACTAAGAATGAATCATTTTCAAAAATATAAAGTTCTGATTTCAAAAATACAAGATATTATTACAAGATGTCAATCCAAGCAATAGGCCTCATATTAAAACAATGGGATTGTTTTCGAAATCTATAATGAATAGCACTTGGAAATATGATGAGTATGAGACTTTGTATTATTAATTCTTCATACATTCATATATTGTATTCAGAATACAAACACTTAAGCTAGTATGCAACAATTCTTTGTATCATAAATGGTTAAATTGATTAAATATTCAAAGTGATATGACACTTTGTCAAACTGGGAAAAAAAAATAAAAAAAATAACAAGTTTTACTACTTCCTCACTATGATCGCTATTTGCCTTTGCAGGCAGTAAATATAAGCATATGAACTGTGAATAAAAACGTCCATGCTAGGGTTAATAACTCCCATTGACAAGAGTATTGTCTAAAAACTACAAATTTTGTATTTTCAGTCCTGGCCTAATTATAATTATAATTATATCACATCTATAGATCATAAGAAATTATGTGAAAATTCAAAAACATCCATATTTTTAATAAGTGCTGACCAAGGAGTATCTTTAAGTAGGTTACTCAGTGCAACACATTTCCTTGTATATATGTTAGGGTTTTATGCAGGTTATATGATCTCAATATTGAGTCATATCACCTGTCTGGAGTTCTGGGGACTGAGAAATTTCAGACAGGTAATATGAGGCGGTGTTACCTGCATAAACCTTCATACAACTAATAAATATAACTACAGAATACAAAGTTTGAGAAAACGTTTGTATACATGTCATGGTTTTAACATCGATAAACAGTAGGCCTCGAACAATACACTTACAGCACTATACAAATACTTACCACTATACTTTAACTTTTATCCATAATCTATAATAATTCACTTTCTTCCTGCAAGTCTTAATTCATATACGGAATTCCATGGATTCTAACCCACGCATTCATGATATCTTGTTATCACTCAGATTCAAGTTCTTTCTTACTGTTTACTGTAAAAGCACTTATTTTAGTGGACTCAAATTTTAGCATATCAAATATCAAATATTTTAACAGATTATGTAAATAAGCCTATTGTTGATTTTGTGTACTGTCAATACACATGTATGTAACAGAAAACAACGTACAAAAACGTCACCTAGCACAATCATAATGTAGCATTTAAAGTGTGAAAAACCTAAATTAGAATACTGCAAAAACATGTTTGCTAACAGTACTTTTTTTAACAGATTAATTTGTCGATGGAATGTTACATGAAGCTTTATCAGAAACACAGAACTTTCAGTAGATCCTTGATAGTAGGTTTTGACCCCCTCCCCCAAAACGAGCTTGGCCTCCATGGGGTTTAAGTCATTCACCCCTGAAATTTCATAATGAACAATTCCAACCTTTGAATTGGATGAGTTCAAATGTGTCTTCAGAGATAAATGAGTTAAAGGACAGATCTATTTGAAATATGTTTGGACTCTCAAAAATTCAGGAAAGTTTTGACCTCTGAAATTGATGTATGTCAAAGTTCAACCGAAAGCACTGGAACATACAGGGGAATTTTGTTCATCCATGCATTATTTCAATCAACTTCAAATATTGTGAAATACTGACCAGTATAATATCACCCCACCCCTTAAAAGGTCCTTATTTGCGTTCATTACAAATCCAACATTTAATTTTGCCATTACCTCAATTATAACACAACACACTGCAAATGTATTTGCAGTTACCAGGTATGTACGAATTCAAAACTGCAAAAAAACCTACATGCATTTCTAATAAAACCTTTAATAAAAATATATATAATTATAATATTGGTATACCTGAAAATATTTGACAAAAATAAAGTAGCAAAAGATTAATATTTTTTTTAACCAGTTGAAATTATTATTCTTGTGTCTCCAAATGAGTTTCATATTTTTTTTGCAGAAAAAAATTATCACAAGAGAAATTAAAACCAATACAAACTTTATGTAACATTAAAATGTTGCTGAAAAATTCCCCGACAAAAAAAACCAAAACATGACATTATATAAATGAACTATAATCCATGCCTTTTGACAATGAAGAATTTCCCTATCACGTTTTAAATATCAACCTGACCCAATATGAGAAAATGGATCAACAACCCCTATCTACAACACTTGTTTTTTTTCTATTAACCATCTATATTGCTTCTGTAGATTCATGTCCCAATGCAGTCATGCTTGATACTCCAGGGGTAACACTCACTTTTCCCCTGGAATATGTCATGACAAAATCGAAGGCTCAGTGTACACCACCTTGTGGATGAGACGAGAAAACTAGTTTGACCCTTTGATATACATCAAAAGAATCTGTTGGTCACTTTACAGTAAAATTGACAGGTATCAGCCCAAGCGATTGGTAAGGTTTTCTTAACCTGAGACCAATCAAGTAGCTAGTCATGTGCCTTCGATTTTGCTATGATATGTTCCAGGGGTGCAGAGAGCGAAAGTGAGCATAACCCCTGGAGTATCGAGGATGCCATGCAGTGTGACACTAACAATTTCACCGAGACAAGTTACTGCTGTTTGCAGCTGCTGTTGCTTTTCTGACCCTTTGTCGCAGCAGTAGCTGAAGTGGATGCAACAGATTTCTTGGGCCGTTTGTTGCGGTCCGATGCTGACCTTCTTTGACCTTGGACTGGTTGCCAAGGATTCAGGACCGGCCCCTCGTCCGTAAAGCTATCATCTCTTTGTAAAGAACCCTCTGCAAATACATATGGGAACAAATATTTAGAAGTGTCTGCCATAAATCAACAATATACTTTTGTCTCAACAAATATTTAATAAATTACAATCCAAATTAAACATATCTATAATATCGATGCAGTATTAATTCCACTGCAAATATCAATACCTGTGAGTGTTTTCATGAAGCATGTCTTCAGGTTGATAAAGATGAGGATATGTTGTTACAAATTCTTTATCAGAATTGAGACAAATGCTCAACATACATGACCAAATTTGGTATAACAGACATCTCATTTGTCTCGATCTGTGTCAACATTTCAATACATATATCTCTAAAGAAATCTGCTACAGAACACTACAACAAGAGTTTACTGGTTACACATACCTTTTATCAATTGAAACATTCCCTATATACTATTAGCTGTGACAAGAGTGATGTGCGAGTGCAAAATGCCATGCTTTAAATATACAAAAGCTGTGTCTAAAAAACTGTCCAAAGCATTATAACAATAGCTTGCAAGTCTGGAAGTATCAGATTTAGCTGACATATGATAATATACTATATTTGTTTACCAACAATCATACATGTTATATCCTACAAAACTAGAAGAAAACAAAACCAAACAAATAGTGTAATTATAATTAAGAAAAAGTAAAATGCAAAGAAAAATTACTTCAAATCATGAACATAATATTCAAAAATCTTAAACATTATTTTTGTTGTGTAATTGGTTACTTTGTCAATTATTTCTATGTACAATTTCTTTGCAGTGTTCATAAATCTAAGACCTTCGTGAAATCTTCATAGATTATGATGTCAGTTTTTGAAAGCAGGTAATGGAAATTGCATTTCAATTACCACATTATAAAAAAAATCTGTGACCACTAATTGATTCAGCAATATTTTTCATATTAATTTCAAAGAACTTGATTTATTGAAAGTAAGGATTTTTTTCTTCTAGAAATGATGAAATAAATTAACAAAAATTTCACATACAGCTATGACATGCAATCAAATGTTAAGTTCCAGACAATAAACATATTAGTACACGGGAAGGAGAAAGACTTGGACCAGGAGCATCACACCAGGCTAAATAATAAACATGCAGACACAGTCTAAATGTGGAATATTCCAGATTAAATATATTTTAACAGATGTCAAAAATACTTAATTTCAGCCCTTTATCTAAATTATTTCTGATGTCAATTTTAATGCCAAACTTGAAGTTGATATTTCTAATTATAAAAACATTGAATCTGAATCTTCTCAGGAAAGAAAGGGAAAATATAAAGGTAACATGCCAATAAATGGCTATAAACTATTAGCTAAAATCACATAATAAATCTATAAAATAATCAGATTTATATAAAGAAAATATCAATTTTATATAATATAAAAATAATATTTGTTTTCTGAGTGATATTCAGCTTCAGAAATAAAACTTGTTTTGGGTACCAGGCCTAATTAATACATGCTTGTATAATGATGTGATCACTTGTAAGAAAAAAACAATTCTGAACATTATCTTTCTCACAACTTAGATAAAGATTATGATAGCCTAACATATAAACTGAACTTACAACACTTAGTTTAATTTGTCTCATTGAAACACATAACTTGCTGTGAAGTTGCATGTTAAATTTAGCTTTCCTAACAGTATTTTATAAAACTTGTGTACAAGATTTGAAAAAAATAGAACTTTACCATGCTATATTTGCACAGCGTCTGATTTACTACCACAATTATTTTCACAATGACACTCCATAAACATAACACAGGATAATAGGTATTGTCTGATAACTTTGGCACATTTGTTTCAAACTTGTTAAGTTAACTATAGCATGCACTTTTTGATGAAAACAAACTTTGCTCATTTTTGATATTTTGCATACCCATACTAGCTACATTGTATAGTTAGTAATTGATAACAATATTACTAGACACTTAATTACATGAATCTTGTATGATGCTTTCTGTATCGAATATATCAGTAATAATGCATATAATAAAGGTAGTTTTCTATCACTTGCAAGGCATCTGAAGTATTCTTAGGTACTGGAATAAACATAAAGGAGGATGTATACGGTACCGGTGGTGTGATAGTTGGTGCCGGGGTTCCAGGTGCCCCTTGGACGTCGGAGACTGCCCCTTACATTTGGGTCCCATTCCATCTCTGTTACACAACACAACAGTTAGTCAATCAAAAGCTCTGTGTATCGTCACCCAATCCACTGCCTTGTAATTACAAATCAGTCACCCAATCCACTGCCTTGTTACAAAGCAGTTACCCAATCCAATGTCTTGTTACAAAGCAGTTACCCAATCCAATGTCTTGTTACAAAGCAAAGCATTTTCTGTCAAATAACTGTTAGTTATCCTATCAAAAGTTTGTTTTCATGTCTACAACCGATCAACTCTCCTGTTACAATGCAATTTTTTTTCTGTCTAACAACTAGCTGTTAGCCTATCAAAAGCTTGTTGACATGTTTTCGACCAATCCACTGTCTGGTTGCAGATTATTTTGCCTTATGAGTGTTCAAGTGTGATCATCAAATCAATTTTTGAAGCATCCTGCCAGCAAATCAAAAGCAATGAAACAACGGTTTACATCAACTTTTTAACTAAGCGATTTGCATTCAGTCACAAAAATACTCAGCCAATCAAAGCTCCGCAATAATCATGTACACAAACAGTTTGGACATTCTACGAAACCATTTAAAGTTTATTTTCTTTCTTTTTTTCAAATACAAAACCACTAGCTCCTACACTGATTTTATCAGCAGTTTGTTTTCCTTGTTTTCCCAATGAAACTATCTTGTGCAAACAGTAGACAATACCAATACATTTGTACCAACAAATCATTTAATACAGTGTACTTAGCTAGTTTATATACCCGTCTAAATTTTCAAAAGAAAATCAGCTAGATATATACTCAGAGAATGTTCAGTACCTCATATTGTTATCATCTTTCTGATAATTTACACTTGCACTGACTCACATCAGCGCATAACACACAGAGAAAATTGGACCTATTCCTTTGCCACATGTATATCTCAGCAAACAAGAATAGTTCTTGAATTTGTATGAACAAATATCCAAGAAACAACTAGAACACTGACAAGCTAAAGTCAGGAAGGGCCCTGACGAGTACCGATTCTTACAACTGGCACCATGTGTGTAATACACCAATTGCCTATCCAATTCTGAGGAAAATTCAATGGTAGGAACAGGTAAACAACGAACTAATTAAGCAGCCAGACAAACTGATTGACCACAAATCTCCTGAATACCAGTAATATCAAGCCAGTACAGCTCCAACATTAAGCAAAAGCAAATTGAAGCAGTACTTTTTAGCAGCAAGTGCATCCCCACATCATGTTGATGTAAGTTGGTGACATCAATAAAAACACAACACCAAAAAGTGTCAGCAAAAAAGTGCTGTTGCAAATATTGTGCCATTGTTTATATGGGCATTATTGACTTGAAGAAGGAAAATACATATTTCATTCTGTATACGATAAATAATGAAAATAATAAAATTTCATAGAACGAACAAAATTTGATTTAAATGCAAATTATCATTAACATTGCTTGCATATTGTGAAGGAAAAACTGGGGAAATAAAGAAAGGAAATGAATACGAAGTGTTTTGATCTTTTGGGCTTAATTCATAGTAATTGTATAGTTTCAACATAAAACTACACTATGAATCTTTGGATTATTTTTAAAAATCAGAACAAATTCAACATGTAGCTTTTGACATTATAAAATATTAAACACTCAAGCCAAAGATGATTCAGAGTTATCTTGTTCAGAAGTATCTTTTGTTTTATTTATCTATTGAGTTTAAGTACATAAGGATTATCTAAGTCATAAATTCTATAGACATTCTAAGACTTACTATAGACATGTTATAGTCCTAGGGATATTTGGATGGGAACTAATGCTATCTACCGATATTATACTAAGATTGTATTCAAAGGTGTTTCATTATAAGGAGGTATGCTACCTTATTAATGCCTATATCTCATTTTTAATAAGAACTCCAAAATAACAAATTTGTAAAAAAAATCTTTATACAGTATTCAACATAATAAGTGCCATATCCTTATTACTGGTTCATTAGCATACAAAACCCTTCACCATAATTTACTAACTTACATAAAGATATGTCTAATATGACAATTTTGGGGGGAAATTTGGAGAGGTTCTACCTTCTTTCTACTTTTGCTGAATTGCTAAGTGCCCATGGTATTTATTAGGTAAAACATGGTAAAACACCTTTCAATAGACTTATTCTGTTAATGAAGACACATTTCAAAGATACCACTTTTGATATGAATTTTTGCGTATAAGTTAAATTCATCCATGGTGCCATCACAGTTCACTTAATCTTTGATTCTAAATGTATCTAATGATGACTACACTTCAAATCTCTGTGGTAGTAACAGTGACATTGGACATAACTAGAACACTGACTGCCGGGTATATAGCTAGCACCACATGTGTAAGACTACTGTCATAATTTGATTTATGAAATGAAATTAAGAAATTTCTTAATTTTCAAAGAAATATTTATCGGGATAGCAATTAAACAACAAACTAGTGTATTATTTATTATTATATGAATACTTTTTGGCATGTTAAAAACAAATATTTTCAGGAACAAAAAAATAAAATTCATATATAATGTTTACTTTATTTAAATTCGGGATATTTTACTGTTACAAAACAATGGGATTTGACAACAGACAAAGCCTAAATATGTTATCTCGGATTAAAAAAATATTCTCCCTCTTTAATCTTTGTTCTTTGATTGTGGGGCCCTAATGAGACTGACTGTACTTTATATAGGACATTAACTAACGGACAGGTGTTTGATTAGTGACTAAGACAGTGTTCCCCTTTACTACAGTTTGCCTGTAAGTTAGTGATACAGAAGAGTGTATGGTGAAATACCTCCACTGGTAGGGAGTGAACTCGCTAGCTGTACGGGTATCTTCACATCTGTTTCCTCGTGTATTTCATGCTGTCGCCGCTTATATGTGGGATCAATGGCTGCGGCAATGTTGTACATGGTATTACTGACCGCGTAGCAGGGTTCTTCTTCTGTTGGGTTACGCCCACGATGGGCTGGGTTAGGAGGGGAGGCGGTGTTTATAACTGACACATGTTTGGGAGGCTGGGGGGGTCTGAAAGTGAATAAAAACGAAAGAAACTCAGCAACAAAATTCAAAATAAAACCAACCAAACAAAAACTTGGAATTAGTAAATGTTATCATACCATTGACACAGAAATTAAAGGCAGCCAATGCAACAGCTAACAATGTGTCAATAACGCACACATGATATTACCTGGTTTCCTTAGGTGTACATGTCTGGAGACATATAAAGAACAACTCAATGCACACAAGGAGTGAAATATCAGCATATGAACATAAGCATTCTATATATGAGGATCTTAATTTGTCAATCTACAATATTCAGAATAATAAGGAACATTAATATTGTTCAGGGTCTGAAGTAATTTCAATGATTTCTGTTACAAATTTAATTTGTTTATAATATCAGGTGTACTTCTGCGAATACTGACTTATGTGGTATTAATATAACCTATTTTAAATTAATTCTATTATCATTCACTTTTTTCTTAAAAATATAACAGGTCATTTGTGAAAATAAAAAAAAAAAAAAAAAATGTAGGTCATCGGGTACTGTATCCGACGGTCATTATAATATTGCCCAATAGTAGGCTATCATTTATATAAAAGAGTGAGTACCTGACAATAGTGTAGTCAACTACCCACAGTACAATTATATTTAAAGGAAAACAATAACCAATTTGCTGAAGAGGTAACCAGAATGGTTTCTCTTTTTTTGAGGGGGGGAATGAATACCATGTGATAATGAAATAGGGAGGTGCATTTGACTTGGGAAAAGGCACATAACAAATTAAAGTAAATCTGGTAAAATATATAACTGTGAACATGCAGCAGTAGCATTTTAAATAAACATTTTTAAATCACTATTCCGTCTTTACGTATTGCAGAGTTATCTTCTCTTGTGACCAGGTATTGATTGTTACGTCATTGGCTTGTGTGAGAAAATTACGTCGTTTTCTCAAAAATTGATGACGTTACTCTCA
>JAUMHH010022305.1:0-10667 GCA_032359455.1 Chlamys rubida | reverse complement strand
CACATGTCTAAAAACGTTAGAGTTTAGGTCTACCGAAAGATCTGGATTGCCAAACAAAAGGATCTTTAAATCTAAATATATACCTAAGGCATTCACATTTTGAAACAAATTAAAATGTGAATGCCTTAGGTATATATTTAGATTTAAAAATCCTTTTGTTTGATGTAACAGGGTCTATACTATTAAGGCTCTTGGAAAACTGGGATTTGCTTTAAGTAAAGTATGTATTATAGCTGGCTGGATTCTTTGTGCATGCATACACATTACATTGCTTACCGATTGAAAACGGAATTAAGCTGTTTTGGACAACATATTTTCCTTCGCTGTCGAGAAATCGTTCCGGTCGAAATGCTTCCGGGTCGTCAAAGTACTTCGGGTCCTTTAAAGCGGAAGTGAGGTTCATGAGCAGAGTAGCCCCCTTTGGAATGAGATAGTCATTCACGTAAAAGTCCTTGCTGGCCGAATGTGGTCCGGAAAGGGGAGCTACATTTCCGCATCGCTGAACCTCCGAAATGAAGGCCTGACAGTAGTCGAGATGCGGATGGTCCGCCATTGTCGGTGTTTGTTCGTAACCCAGATTTGATATGATTTCATCCGCCAATTTATCCTGTACGTCTTTGTTGTGAAGCATAAATAGGACAGCCCATCTGATGGTTGCGCCGGAAGTCTCAACGCCGGCCACAAAGAATTCAAACAGGACATGGAGTAACTGGTGCTCTGATGACAACAAACAACGGGTAACATTTATAACTCTCTGAACAGTAAATAGAGGGTAACATTTATAACTCTCTAAACAGTAAATAGCGGGTAACATTTATAACTCTCTAAACAGTAAATAGCGGGTGACATTTATAACTCTCTAAATAGTAAATAGCGGGTAACATGTATGACTCTCTGAACAGTAAAAAGGGGTAACATGTATAACTCTGTATACATTGTACATTAACAGTTTTACTCAAGCGTTGATAATTTCCGGAAGGAACAATATTTTTGCATGGTATATTTGTTGAGATGAAGAAAATAGTGATTTCATCTTTCGTTATGAATTTGACAGTTTCATCAACTATAGTTGTATGTGCATTAACGCGTGGTGAATGGAAATACTAACAGAGAGATGGCAGGAGAGAGAGAGATGGTATGAGAGACAAATAGAGAGAGGGGGGACATAAAGATGGATGATTAAGTGGTATTTACCAGTGTATGTTGTGTCCCCCTCCTGTGACTTGGCTTCAAGCAGGAAGGCGTCGATAAAATCTTCGATGTCGTCTTCGTGTTCCGGAACGCCTCCAGGTCTTTCGTCGATCAATTCTTTCAGCCATTTGAAAATATCCTCTTTATCATCTATCATTGATTGAGCATGGAACATGTCACCGGGAAGGTATTTGAGTGCAGGAAAAAAGCAAAGGGCTTCCGAAAACCCAGAGTATAGCATGATATCATCTATAGCTTTTAAAAGTTGAATCAGTCTAGCATCATCGTGCTCAAAACGCTTACTCATACCTAATGTCAATGTAACGTTTGTAAGACTTGTTCCAATAATCCTGCGAAGTACCATTGGCTTTTCGTCTGCATCGTGGATGCGCTTGATATAATGTGTGACTTCGTGCTCTATCAAACCTTCGAGTCTCTCTCTGCGAAATGATTTCCTCAGGAAATTTAATATAAATGTCCGATGTTCCTTCCACAAATTACCAGAACTCCCGCCAACACCTGTAATATCAAATATCAACATAAATATACGACACATACTGCAATTAAATTTGCGCGATCGGAAAATAAAAGGTTTATATTTCAAAAATCCTGGAAATCAAATCTCTGCATTTCTTTGCGTCGAAGCAGCTCGCCTGATCTGACAGCTAGCCTTAACCAAACGACGTCATTTGAGATTTAAGCTACTTGTAGTTGGCGATCATAGTCAGTATGAATGCCAATTGAAAACGACAGTTTCCATCTTGAAAATTAAAGTTTTGTCTAGTGCTCTAAAATTAAAGAGATTAATAAAATGACCCCAAAATCAGATATTCAATGGACAAATCGATTTTGTTTGATGAAGGAAAAGGTCAGCAGATAAACATATGACCGGGTGAACGGACATATGGTAATGTAATACATACTAATAAACCGCGCATATAAGAAAAAAACTACAGATTGAGATTCCAACAAAACTTGCTTTGCGCTAACTAACTGTGACAGTAAAAACAGGTAAATCTATGTTTGTTGTGTATAATATATATACCAGTCGTTTATCAATGTAAGCATTTACCTTAGTACATTGTATCAATGGCAAATTGCAATAGTTGACACATTTAAAAGATAACAAACATCCTTTAATCAATCGTTAAGAGAGTACAAAAAAACCTCGATATAACGACACTCATTTTAATGCCACTATTGGCCACGTATTTCAAAGTCCATTTTTTCAAATTTTCTGAACAATTTCTGCTATGCATCACCCCTTGACTTATTGCCAAATCTCTTTATGACGCCAACTTGTCCCTGAACAAACTGTGGCCGTATAACGAGGTCTTCTTTTACTATAAATCATACAAATGGTGCATAGTGTATCTTGTAAAGATGTATACCCAATACAAAAAAGCTGATGTTCCAAGTCAGTGGCATTATAATGAATAAGTTGTGCGTACGTGACATATATCAGACTATTTTATTTCGGTTGGAATATAGTATGACGCCCGCATACAATTGTTTGACCTACTGATCACGAGTATGTCTAAAGGCGTGGGCGACAGTATTTAAGAATGGCGTGCCGAAGAAAAGTAATGAATGGACCAACGACACAAGCTGACACAATGGTACCAGAGGGCCTATTGTACGGAAACGTTCCGTCGACTGTGTTTACATAGGAACACGGATACGGTCACATCATCAAGTTCAAAGAGGAAGGTTCGTATTACCTATACATGATACGGGGTACATGCAATATTTGTAAAAACCAGGCATGCCCTGACAGTCACACCAGTATATCAGACGTGAGGCAGTTGGTAGGGGCAATAAGCAGACTGGAAAGTCACGTGGACATCTAGAACCGCGTCAGGGGTTCCCAAGTGCAAAAGTTATATACATGTATATGTAGCTAGCCCGCGCTATTATTTGTTATACCCTCGGGTAATCATTTGTGAACCGCTTTGAGACGACCTACGAACAACTAAACCTCGAATTAGTTTCAAACAGTGTGTAGCAATATTTACAGAGTTTTTTTGTCTTTATCGTTCTACCTGTTTAGATGAGTCAGCATGTTTACCAGACCAAGACGCAGTTGTATGGCCTAGACTAAACCAAAGCAAAAACTTACGGCGAACTGTTTATTTATCGTCTAGGGTAAAAGATTTTGTATATCATTGTTATTATTAAATCTACAAATGTACTATTACAGGATTTCAGCTAACGTGCCAGTAAATACACAACTCCACTCTAGACATAAGCATTATTTTCTTCTATTTTTCACACATTTTATTTTACATTTTCTTCAGTTCCCTGAAGTCAATTGTAGCGCTTCAGAAACAAATATTGCATCATGAAAGAGAATTTAATCAATTTTTGTTCTGATAATATTTTCATAATTTTCAGTTGAGTGGTTTTTGAGATATGACAATTTGTTTTTTAATTATTGGTTAGGTAACGTACAAAAAGGCACACTAAAAATGAATCATTTGAGTAATATGTCACATCTTGAACACCACTCCATGGAAAGACCTAAATATTATCGTGAGAAAAAATATCACACAATTCTTTCTGATACTGCAAATGCTTGCTTCAGTAGCGTTAAAATTGACTTCAGGAAAATTCACTGAAATAATGTAAAAATGCATGAATTAAAGGGGGAAATATACGACTCTAACCTATAATTTGGCACAGTACTGTATTTAGAAAGTGCCTGTTACAGAGCTTTTATTCAAATGAAATAATTGTTTTGTGTGTATTGTATATTCATTTGTATATTTATATATGAAGTGTGATGAGAAGAAAAGAAACGTAATAAATGCTTCGAATTATAAAAACATAAAAAAGATAATGACAATAATAAAAACACATAAAATACTAATCTCGTACAGCTTGAATGATTATAAAAAATGCTTAAAGACGCCATTTTAGTCGACAAACTATCAAATGATATATCAGCTTAAATTGTATTTATTCAGTTTAATATTATGGATCTGCTAACTTTTGATCAGGCGGTTCATTGTAGTAATGTTATATGTGACCCCAGGTTCTGACCTCCACATAGATCTGTGAACGTGGTTATCTTATGTCTCTTACTTACCTACCATCAACACAGTCAAAAACCTAACAAGATTACAGCTACTTACCTACCATCAACACAGTCACAAACCCAACAAGATTACAGCTACTTACCTACCATCAACACAGTCACAAACCTAACAAGATTACAGCTACTTACCTACCATCAACACAGTCACAGACCTAACAAGATTACAGCTACTTACCCACCATCAACACAGTCACAGACCTAACAAGATTACAGCTACTTACCCACCATCAACACAGTCACAAACCTAACAAGATTACAGCTACTTACCCACCATCAACACAGTCATAAACCCAACAAGATTACAGCTACTTACCTACCATCAACACAGTCACAAACCCAACAATATTACAGCTACTTACCTACTTAAATAACAGTCACAAACCCGTTATCATCAACTTGACTAATTACGAAGAGACAGACAAATTACTGTTGAAACCTCTTACCATATACTCGATCACTACTTTCCCTAAATTAGCAGTAATCTTGACTGATGCAACATATTCTGATATCGTAATTACGTCAAAGTTTATTTTGATAGTCTCCCCCCACCCCCCTGCCACCCCCACCCACCCTGCTGCAAAAGACTGATATGTGACACAACAATTTGCATGCTTCATCGATAGTTTGTTGTAAGAAATAAGTATTACAGTACTCAATGATTTTCCCAACACTGGGCATTGTTTGTTACAGAGTAAAGATCGAATATGCATAGTCCCTTTGGTACTTATTCATATATTTTCTTATTTCTGTCCCCTGTTAAATTATATTTACAAACCCTGATTCAACATATATAAATGCATATATGTAAAACTTGCCTTATTCAGGATGGATGTTGCCATGCGAAATCACTGATATCGTAGTAAACTGCTACATTAAGATATTTTAGCAGAATTAGAAAACTGTGGCTACGTGGCCTAGACTTTTAAATGACCTTAAGGGGATTCAGACCTGTTGACTTAAAAATAGAACAGATATGATATAAACATTGTAAGGAAAAGCGTTAATATGTTTATAACATGTGTGATTTATGTATAAGAACAGTGGACATTACACAGGGCACTTTAGTGTAATGCCTTCGTTTAGCAAGCACCAGTGAAACGTGCTACCGAAGCATTGTATTGTGATTATTGCGGTTTGACATAGGTACAACCATCTAGGTATGAAGGCGGTATGCTTCTCCAAAATTTAACCTCCGTATGTTATAAGTGTAAAACTTGAGCAGAGTTAAACCGGGATTCGAACCCGGCACTTCATATTCTTATAAAATTATATCTAAGCAAACGCGCCACCTAGTCAAAAAGTCGTTGTTCAACTGTGCTACAGTTACATCGAAAACGAAATAATGGGAAGGTTACTGTATATACGAAAAATGTGGAGTGGAACAGTGATCTTTAAATAAAAGTTCAATATATCCAAGAAAACCACAAAAGAATAGCAAAATATAACCAAAGCTGTAATTTAGCTCAAATCCATAAAATTAGAATTAAAATACGAAAGAACAAAGGAAATATTTAGATGGAGACGCTTGAAAAAAGGGCCAGGCATTCCAGAAGGGTACACGCGTTCTATTTTATTGACGTAACCCGCCATGTAAATATAAATCAATTTAGAGCAGTACCACATCTCCTGGGAATCGGGGTAGAGACATCAAAATAAAAAACATAATGAACAATAGACACTTTCATATAATACAAATACAATATACGTATTTCAGAATGAGATCATCATGATGACCATACAATTTGTCCATATAATTTAGAATTATTGTTGTAAGTTTATTTGTTAGCAGTCGACATCTATCGCGGAAGTTGTGATATTTGGAACAAGCTCTTTAATACCAATTCAAATGTGATTTGTATATCTGATTTCTAATGTTTACCTGAGCTATTTAAATATCATTCTCAGTAGATTGAAATGGTGGGTGACTATTTAATTGTAATGGGGTATGTTGAACCTTAATCCACGCCTTTCCGAATGTGCAAAATCGTACACTTACATATTTCCTTGTATCCTTGTATTTGGTCGGATAATGATAAATAAGCATGATTTTAAACTTGAACATCGTCGGTTTCGCAATCGAGCTTCATGATTAAATAGATTAATACCGCTTTTGACTTGGAGAGACAAACCACTTCGTTCACCCTCCCTAGAAAGGTCATATTCATTAAGGATATATGAAACCATGACAAACTTCGGATAGGAAAAAAAGTCACGTTTTAATCTATATCGGAGTAAATTTCTTACGTACCATACCCCAATGTTTCCCTTGCTAGACTACCTTCGTGTATTGATGTTTGAACGGTCAAACCGGACATCCGACAGAGCAGTTTGATTATAAAATAATTAAGAACCAATTCGCTGATGTTAATTAATGACTAGTTGACAAAGTAATTCAAGGATTGTATTTATCATCATTAAGGATCATTTCACTGACTTGTGTGGCTCAATAAGCTTTATTTTATTTGTCAGCTACTGTGATGTTTGATAATTTCTAATGAATGTACTAAGTAGATAATCAAATACGACAATCATATCGTTGATTATAAATCAAAGTGTGGTATTGTAATTGTAACACTGACGCAGAGAGTCTAATTATAGAGATGATGAAATACATTTCAATATTATACTATAATACAAAAACGTATTGTATCGTTTCGATATATGGGTAACCGTAATCCGGTAACTTTACAGGCTGATTGGCGTCGAGCATATTAATATATTGTTTTCATAATTAATTACAATAAAATTTAAATAGTGCCTTGTTAGAAATTTCAACATACGAACAAGTGATCAGTACTCAAATAAGTACAATTATAATATAAGACAGCCCCAGCGAGTACTATCAAATAGAAAAATATAAACCGTTATAATAAAATTGACAAGAAACACCTCGATTCTATCCGATTAAAGCCTAAACCCGTATAACATACAGCACTTACCGTAGCCTTTCTGTATCGACTTGATGAAGAAGCTCTGAGGAGGTCTGTTGGTTGTCGCATCTCCTTTCTTGACAAAAACTTCACGGATCAGGTCATATCCGCTGAAGATGACACATTTCGTTGTTCCAAATGTCAGGCAGACGATGTCTCCAAACTCAGCCCGAAGCCGTTTGTACACTGCAAGCTTGTCAGTAGGCACGAGGACCAAGGAGTTCCCTAGTATGGGCAGCGGGGTAGGACCAGGTGGTAGGTGGACATCGCGCCGGGATCGCAGGATAAGAGAAATGACCATACAGGCCAGAACGACGCAGATTCCGCCAGTGACTAGGAACGTGACTGATAGCATTGTGATGATATGGAAGAGAATGGTGAGAAAAGATGATAACTGCCGTTTATATAGCTGTCAGATAATATAGGGTTGTTATGCAAAGCAGCTATCGCCAGCATTTTCTGAATGAAGGGTTCAAGTACATTTCACGTGACCTGATACAACGATACTGTTCGCTACTACAATAATGGTTTTCGTATTACATGTTACCTCGTCAAACGATACTGCGTACTAACTACTACAGTTACACAGATGTACGTCAGACAGGTTTCTTTGTTTAAGATTTTTTTTATCAAAAGACATACACGTGATGGAATTAATCCTCTCATACTTACAATGCTGGTGTAATAAACAATTGTATTCCATGTTACCTTAATATAAAATCACCCCACTTTAGATTTGTAGGGGTTATGATAGCAACTAGGTATTAACGTAAGTTGATATCCTGGTCACCAACGCACATGCCATAATAACAAACCTGTAGAATTCGTTGGTACGGTTACGAAGTATCGTAATTAATTTTGATCAATAAAATCTTAAGTATAAATATAGATGATTTCATTGAGGTTCAGGCCAGAAAATGAAAACTAATACTTACTATATAGATACGCTATACACAGTCTATTGTTCTAAAGATAATCTAAATTGATGATAATGAGATCAACATTTCATAACAGAGTAAGGTTAGAATATAATTTCTTGCAAGCTTGTTATCATCGCCTGAAATGATATGCTCTTATTAACAAACACACAATGTTAAGTTACTACGCTATCTAGAAATTAAATTGAATCTTTTTGATAATTTAAGACACCACATATATATTTCATTGAGACCCCTTAGTCACAAATAAGACATAGCACATAGTTATTAAACTTATACTTCTTAGTCACTAAATAGACACTAATTACCGATTGAGTTTTGTCGTGTAAGATTTCTTTAGATATAAGACAATATTTTGATGTAAGTCTTATATTAATAGTCTGATTTTGTTTACTATTAATCCAATGGATGTTTTGATGGCTTTTTTATTCTTTCATTTCTTTTAACATTTAAACCTGTCGATCATAAAGAAAATAACGGATTGATTTTGAATTTTACACTAAGCTTTGAAATGCTTATTTTAAATCCTTATAACTCTCTTTCATCGTTCACACAAATGTACCTAGTATATCATGCAGCATGTTTTTTGTATGTACATTTGTATATCCTCTATTTATGAACTAAGTGTTAAATAAAGGCATAACAGTATGCTATATTAGAGAGGAGTTTCCAATCGTATGTCACCTGTCAAAAAAGATACAATTACAGTACATGTATATCAAAATATTTATTCATTATTTAATCATTTCAATTAATCTTGATTAGGCAAATACATGTATGGGTGTACATCAGGCGACATTTAAACAAAATTGAAGCAGGTGGTTCCGGGCGCTTGAATTAACTTGAAGTAATGTAATTCTGATGTGTCATGATGAGTCGCGTCTCTTCACTGATGTATCCGTGTATACATGTATAATGGTATGTTAGGACAGAAAATATCGGTAATATTCCCCGGCTACTATGAATATTCTAGACTAAGGTAGAACACATTGTAAAATTTAGGATATTTTACGATCGTTTAGCTGTCCAAACCATGGTTTTTTATGTTGTTGATTTAAAAAAAATGCGCAACTGTCATCTCGAATACAACTACTAGACTGTCATACATACTATATAGCTAGATAGTGCTTTATTTTAACCAGCCAAAGGTCGCTGTTTAGAGCATCGATATTGAAATTGACGTAACCTTTGTATTAAATTTAGCATTACAACACAGGCAGTAAAAAAGAAATTTTCTCAGAAAACTGAATATTTGGGAGGTTTTATGTTATTTACCTTAAAAACCGTGATCATTCGCAAAACTTTTTGAATGAAAGTACTAGTACAGTTCTGATTCAATTCAAAAAGTGATATCTTCAATTTTTTTTAAATATAAGTAATGATATATGTCACCGTATACAATTTATCATTATCAAGTTTATATAATTCTATATTTCACTAACGAAAATGCAAAAATGTGGCTCGGCTAAGAATATTTATGATAAAAAGGGAAGTATGTCGTTACTGTGAAATATGATTAGGAGATAAACCGTTATCTCTGTCATAAGATTCAGAAGACGGGGTCACAATTAAGTACGTGCTAGTTTAAATGTAAATTTCACCTTTCTAATTTTGCCAGCTTATTTTGATAGCGTACCTTTCTGTACTAGGGGGTTTCTGCGGTACACCAACAATCTGTATGGCCTCGTGTATCTGTTATTATCAAAGTTGTACAAAGGACAGGTCAGTACTTCAGATGCCGTGAGATATTTGCTCTGCATTCCATTGTAATCTTCTACGTCATTAAACTGGTACACTGAAACAAAGATCGTGAAATATTGAATACCTTTAATACAACAATGATTTTTATTGAAATCAAACAAAATTAATAATGATAAAGCTATGTTGTTATATTTCACACATGAGCTATTTTTGTTAATTTGTCCTATATGCGTCGCTCAATATGTAAAATTGTATTTTTTTTTTTTTTTAAATATTTTATAATTCCATTTCATATTGTGTTTTTTCTGTACACATGATACATGTAAACAATGCTATATAACTTAAACAACGCAATACTTTATAACGCACACAATACTTAAATTCTATGAAATTAGGCTGAGCATCACATTTAAAACTTAATTTAATGTTTTTAAGATAATTTTAGGAACTGTAATATGATGTTATGTTTGTGACGCATGGAACTGAAATAAACTCCTATAGATTGATTGATTGATTGATTGATTGATTGATTGATTGATTGATTGATTGATTGATTGATTGATAAGCGTGTACCTTTTAGCTTTCGGGTTTAACTTATTGGTATCATGGTACAAATGTACATGAACGAAGGATAATATTGGATGCAAGAAAAGTATTAAGTGTAATCGTCATAGTTACAGTCGGTACTGGGAAAAAAGGCAAATGTATGTAAAATGTATGTAGTAATTCCCCGTCAATCTGTTTCTCGAGGGCAAGATTCCCCGTCAATCTGTTTCCAGGGGGCGCTATTCCCCCGTCAATTTGTTTCCC
>JAUMHH010022283.1:0-10669 GCA_032359455.1 Chlamys rubida | reverse complement strand
TTTATTTAAAGCTTAAAGATGATGTAAATTGACAACGTAATATGTTTAGCCTTTCAGTAGTTTCAGTACTTTGATTACGTTATGGGGATGAAAAGAATCTCATTTTTGCTCTGAGGTTGAGGACGATGCTGTGGGGTTGGTAGAGTTTCTGGTTGACGGTGTCTGTGTTGAGTTTGGTGACGGTGATTTCTAGCAGACTGGAGGCATTGCCATGGGGACGGACTGTGCCCCTCTTCTGGTCGATTTGTTTTTTTGATTTCACGCGAAGTTGAATTTATTGGTGATTTGTTTCGGGACTGGTGGCTGGGGTCTAGCTTGATCATTCGGTTTCACATGTCGACGGTGAGCTGTAGCAGAGGATGAGTTGACCACATTGGCCACCACAGACTCTTCGGTTTGGCCGCTTTCCTCGGTCTGTGCTTGCAACATGATCAACAAAACGGCTTACGGGGCAGTTCGACTTCCCGTTCATTGGTTTTCCGTTTCTTAATGACGGTGTACAGCTGTACCTGTTTCCACTGCCTGCGGTGTTCATGTCGCGGTTGGTGCTGTGCTTGGGAGCTTGCTCCGAATATCAAGGCTTCCGTGACGGATTCCGATTACTGACGGGCAGGCTTCCGTGACGGATTCCGAATACTGACGGACAGGCTTGCGGCTTGGTGTTCCTGGAGATAAAGACTGTGGACGGGTTTTGTGGTCGCCTTCGGTATCTCGCTGGGAAGTATGTTGCTTCTTTGTGTTATGTGGGGGTCGATTTATTTTATTATGCTCAATAGAGTGCCTTGCGGTTTTATTGTCGCTGCCCGGGTTCTCGAGGATTTGGCATTCCTTTGGTTTGAATACGAAAGGCGCTTACCTTTCCGGAACATCTGGTCTCATTGCCAAGAGTTTCCATGTGGATCTTTCCTTTGTTCATATTCTGCTCTAGTTTTGTCGATTTTGAGTTCAAGTTGTGTTCATTTTGACACTTCTGTAATTGCTTTTTTTTTAATCTAAAATCTGTCTGAAATTGATACCTAATCATAGCATCGCACTTAACCTAAATAAAGAAATATATAGCTGTATTGTATAAAAATTTGTCTTTGTGTAACTGAAAACTTGCCAATTGAGATGTTATAGTTGATGAAACGAATAACATAATTTCCAAAAAGGCTTTCTGAAATAAACCATCTGACCAGGAGCTGGTATGAGTTTCTTTCACGCCTTTCAATGCTTACTTCATGCACTGTTACCGGCATTCTACTTTCCAAATCGTTAGCTTCACTATAATTTTTCTAAAAAAACTACCAGCCTTAAGCAAATATTCTAATTAATTTGAGATGTAACACTTTTGATTGGTCAATCGTAATAATTTGCGACAGTATAACCACAATATACCGTCCGCAAATTTCTCATTTGCATATGAAACCTGCATAGCGATTGTCAATGACGTGAGTGACCCCGACTTGATTATTCATGACGTCACGAACAATAGCGTGACCCCGAAAGATCAACGCGATTCCGCCTCACTTTAAATATTCCTGACGTCACCAATCCTAGGTAGAGTGACCCCAGAATTCGAAGAAACATTCAAAAGTATCTTAAAACTGTTGTTTCTTTTGTTGGTTTTGGCTGATATGAATTAAAATGGGGATAAAAACCTACTGTATTTTTATTTTATTGGAGGTATATCGCTCCGCTCTGCGTCGCCATTTAAACTAAATAGTATAATTACGAAATACCGCCGTAAATTTCAAAATACAGTAGGGTTATCCCCTAATTTAAATGGCGTTGTTCGCCATATCCAAATAATCAGACTCTTGTAATAAAGAATAGTTCAGTCTCCAAGGACATCTTCCTTTCCTTAATCTATATAACTTTAAACAGGAACCAATTGATCTGATCTCCAACACGTTTAATGCTCGACTTGTTTATACTAGATAATTGCTTTTTTGAAACAGGGATACATCTTCTCTGCCCCGTTTTATTGTTTGATCTTGACTGTTAGTCAATGTCAATGTCAATTAGATTATAATTTCGTTACGTTCTAAGAACTTTTCTCTAGCGACAACATTGTTAACATTCAAAACATCCTTAACATTCCTTTGATTATTACCATAATCTAACGCTTGATTCAAAACTGAATAAAATCCCCACAAATTATCATTTTCAGTTGTGTCTGAAATGGATTTTAACAGTCTGGATTACTTGATTTGTGCCGTAAATAGATATAAATATTTTCCTGAAACATCGGTGTCAGCGAAAAGAGTAAGGGAAAGCTATTTCGTTTTTTTAGCAGAACAACAATACCACAAGAATGTTTATATTACTTTAACAACTGTTATATCCCCGGTCATATTCTGTATTTCCCTGATCGTGTGTTAAATTCTAATTGTGGGATTTCTGCATCTGTCCTGGTCACTCTGCCGCCAAATATTTGTCATTTCGCAGAACGTACAAAGTTACGAAGTTATGACTAAAACCTCAATCTAAAATATCCTACACGTCTAAAAAATTGGGATGGTAACATTACATTCAAACTGTGCGGCTATCCGGATTATCGCTTGCCGATGTAAATTATCAGGTAATTAATAAAAAGTCCGAACTAAAATATATGTTGACATATTTAAAGAAACCAGATGTATGTGGACACACAATCTACTGTTGTCTAGAGAGTTTAGTTCCCCGAAACCGAAGTTTACTGCTTCCTTTCTTAACAGGTTCAACATGCTTAAGCACTAACATTAACAATTCAACGAGTCCGTCGTACATGCTTCTTAGTACGGATAACTGTAAAGTTCTAAACTCACAAATCGTACTAGCATTCTGTACCTATAGTATATGCAGATAATACAAATATTTATAATGTCCAAATATATGTTATTTGCAAATTACTCTAAGGCGTTTTACAACACATTAAAAATAGTTTTTACTAAATAATGCACTATTTTACAGATTATTACTGCTGGGCTTCTGTGCATTGGTGGCGACGTACAGTTTAAGACGTTACATCAACTTTACCGTAGATGAAGAGGAAACAATCCGGGAACATATCTTATATCGAAAAGAAGAATCCTGGAGTCAGATCAAATACAACCTGACAGGCAATCCTGTCAATCACATAGCTTTTATAAAGGTACCAAAGGCTGCCAGTACAACGGTTCAGAATATCTTTTTACGTTATGGGGATGAACAAAATCTCATTTTTGCTTTACCTTTACCAAGGGGCCGTGGTGGGGGTGGCGATAAGTTGACATCACAATTCTTCTTTCCGCCACCAAAAAACAGAAGATATGATATATCGTGTACGCATGTTCAATACAATAGAGCAGACTTTAGCAGAGCTCTACCTACCGATACAACGTATATAGGAATCGTAAGGGAGCCATTTAGCCATTTTAGATCGTTGATCAAGTTTGCACGTCCTACATACGTGCTAGATATACCAGGAGAAAATCCTGTTTTGGAATATTTGTCTAGATTTGAAAAATACAGGAACAAAACGAAAAATAGTTTTAAATGGTGGAATCTAATGGCACGTTACTTTGGGTTTACCGATGACTTACTTTTGAAGATGGATCAAATTCTGATCCAGAAATATTTACTGAAACTGGATGAGGAAATGGACATCGTTTTAGTGTTTGAATATCTTGAAGAATCCATAGTATTGATGCGACGAATCTTAAACTGGGACCTCAGATATGTTTTACATGGTAAACTTCGCGTTAATAAGGTGGAAGACAATCGATTAAAGTTTGGAACGAATGTTGAAAAACTACATAAAAGCTGTTATCAGTTAGATTATCAACTATATGAATTTTTTGTTCAAAAATTGAAAGAAAAAAGAAAAGACCAGCCTCCTGATTTTTATGATGAACTTGCTTACTTCAGAAAAACTAGAATGAAGTATGAAGACTTCTGTTTATCTGCAATTTCTAATAACGACAACAACGCCAGTATTACATTTGAAGGCAGTGCATGGAATAGACCATTCGTCATCACAGGGGAGCATTGTAAGAAACTGTATATTCACGACATTGTGTTTTTAGTTGAACTTGTTAAGAAAGGAAGCAGTAAACTTCGGTGTCGGGGAACTAAACTCTCTAGACAACAGTAGATTGTGTGTCCACATAAATCTGGTTTCTTTAAATATGTCAACATATATTTTAGTTAAGACTTCTTATTAATTGCCTGATATACAGCGAAAATCCGGAAAGCCGCACAGTTTGAATGTTATGTTATCATCCTCATTTTTTAGACGTGTAGGACATTTTAGATTGAGGTTTTAGTCATAGCTTCGTAACTTTGTACATTCTGCGATATGACGGATATTTGGTGGCAGAGTGACGAGGAAAGATGCAGAAAACCCACAATTAGGATTTAACACACGATCAGGGAAATACAGAATATGACCGGGAATATAACAGTTGTTAATGTCATTTAAATTTCATTCTTGTGGTATCGTTGTTCTGCTCAAAATCAAAAGTTTATAGAGACTTTTCCTAACTCTTCGCTGACACCGATGTAACAGGAAAATATTTATATTTATTTACGGCACAAATCAAGATAAACCAGACTGTTAAAATCCATTTCAGACACAACTGAAAATTTTATAATAATTTGTGGGGAATTTATTTAGTTTTAAATCAAGCGTTAGATTATGGTAATAATCAAAGGAACGTTAGGAATGTTTTGAATGTTAACAATGTTGTGACTAGAAAAAAAGTTCTTAGAACGTAACGAAATTATAATCTAATTGACATTGACATTGACTGACAGACAAGATCAGACAATAAGAAGGGGCAGAGAAGATTTATCCCTGTTTCAGAAAAGCAATTATCTAGTATAAACAAGTCGAGCATTAAACGTGCTGTTGATCAGATCAATTGGTTCCTGTTTAAAGTTATATAGATTAAGGAAAGGAAGATGTCGTTGGAGACTGAACTATTGTTTATTACAAGAATCTGAGTATTTGGATATGGCGAACAACGCCATTTAAATTAGGGGATAACCCTATTGTACTTTGAAATTTTCGGCGGTATAATGTAATATAGTGGTGACGTCAGGAATATTCAAAGTAAGTCGGAGTTGCCTTGACCTTTCGGGGTCACGCTATTTAATTATATTCTTCGTGACGTCATGAATAATCAAGTCGGGGTCATTCACGTTATAAACAATCCCCATGCGGGTTTCATATGCAAATGAGAAAGTTGTGGTATATTGAAGTTATACTGTCGCAAATTATCATGATTTACCAATCCAAAGTTTACTTCTCAGATGAATTAGAATATTTCCTTCAGGCTGGTAGTTTCTTTAGATAAATTATACTGTAGTTAACGATTGGAAAGGTAGAATGCCGGAAACGTTGCATGAAGCAAGCATTGAACGGCTTGAAAGAAGCTCATACAAGATCCTTGTCAGATGGTTTATTTCAGAAAGCCTTTTTGGAAATGATGTTATTCGTTCCATCAACCATAGCTACTCAATTGGCCAGTTTTCAGTTACACAACGGCAAGATTTTATACAATACAATTTGATAATTTCAGTTTAATTTATCTTTATATCAGCTATATATTTCTTAATTTGGGCAAAGTGCGACCCTATTTATTGGGTATCTATTTCAGACACATTTTAGTGTAAAAAGAGAATGCCGAAGTGTCAACAAAGGCACAACTCAAATCGACAAAACTAGGGCAGACTAGGAACAAAGGGAAGATCCACGAGAACCCGGGCAGCGACAACAACACCGCAAGGCACCCTATTGAGCATATTCAAACATACAAACCCCCCACATCACACAAAAAACAGCATAGTTCCCCGCGAGAGACCGAAGGCGACATTAATACCCGACCACAGTCTTCATCTCCAGAAACCCCAGGCCCCTGCTTTGATTTTGACGAAGTATGTACAATTTACAGCCAAACATTTATATCGACGTAAGCCTTTCCCCGAAAAGAAGGCAGGCATAACAAAAGAGCGTAAGCGTTCCTGCAGTTTTGTATGAAGAATGGTAGTGTAAAGGATCGAATCCCGTTTTATTCGAACTCTATGATATTTCAGGTTGACTTTTGACTTATAATAACTTTCGGTTAGACATTTCCGGTGTTTGATTGTTTTAGCGAGCAGCTAGCCATCGAAACGTTTTGGGGTATTCTAATTTTTCTTCTCATATACACGTGCTTTTTGATAACAACCTTTCTTTCCTTTTACTTTTACCTGGAAGGTCAATATTAGTGTTCTTTTGTATCAACTTTGAAATAGCGCGAGTAATATCTGAGTACATTATGCGAACTTACTGTGACTTGGCGACAGAATGAAGATGGAAGATCCTTTTCATTCTGAGAGACAAAAATAATAATCATTTTTCAGATGCAGAAAAAATTTAAAATCGAGATTTTAAACAAAGGCTGGGAAATACAAAATATGAACGTGGTTATAATTGTTGTTGAGGTTATTTAAAATTTAAATCAGGTGATATCGTTTATCTTTTAAATTATAATATTTGAATTAAATTATAATATTTGAAAGGAAATTGTAAACAAAGTTACATACATTTATATGTGAATAAAAATGTAAAAAAGGAGTTATTCTTCTGAATTTTTTGTCCAATGTAAACATTTCTAGTCAAGATACTGGAAACATTTTGAATGTTATGTCCTAAAACTAAATCAGTATCTACATTCAATATGGAGGTAACGTTATTACAGTTTCCTATATGTTGAGTAATGTTTTAAGAATTTTTTTACTATCATCTTTAAACAGTATGTGAAAGATGCAGAGGAACGTTGCTCCCCTGAAACTATATCAATTCTCAAAAAGTTCACTAAAGAAAAAATCAAGGGAGATAACTTTGATATAACAAAAGTTGAATAACAAAAGTTGAAATAACATTTGTTGAAAAGTGTTGTAACAATTATGGATTCCACGAAAGCAACAGGACGTGACAACATAAATGCCATTGTTTTCAACTGTTTTCCAAAGTAACTGCTAGGGTACTTTGTAAACAAATTAATTTCAGTATCGATACTACCTTTTGAGTCTTTGAAAAAGTATGGTCTGTTTAGGAAAGCGAGATAACAAGTCAGTAACTACAGACCAATATCTGTTTTGTATGGTATGATCCCATAAAAACGGGAAATATATCTGGTGTCCTGATTTTAGATTTTAAAAAAGCCTTTGATATTGAAGAACACAATATTTTACTTCATAAATTTAGTTTGAACGGCAATTCTACAGATAACATGACATTTTACAAGCTATATCAAAGATCGTTTTCAGAGAGTTGACTTCCAAAACGCTTTATGTGATCCTCGACCTCTTTCAGTCGGTATCCCTCAGGGATCAATCTGAGGGCCTGTAATGTTCATGATATATGTTAATGATTTCGCCTTGTAACATTAAACGCATCAGTGAATATGTATGCCGATGATGGTAAATCTAATGATATTATTTATACCAACTTTAACGAAGAAAGTTGCACATTCGGAAATATTGTGATAAGAATAAAATTTGTAATAACACAGAAAAGATAAAAGTCATGTTAGCTGTCACATTTCAAAGAAAAGATAGACAAAATGAGAAACCGTCAGTTTTTATCAACAATGAAACAAAAAATAGAAAATGTTAATAACGAAATACTCCTTGGAGTTACAATAGATGACTGTTTATTTCAGAAAATCATATTTTTAAATTTTCCTTATGAGACGTATTCGACCAATTTAACCGAGTCTCACATTTTACACTTGTTTCTTCACTTTGATTATTGAAATATTTGCGGAAATGCCTCCCAAACCAACTTGCAAAAATGTTAAAACTTCAAAAACGCACTGCCGGAGCTATATTGATATGCGATTTTTTTACACCTTCCAAGGAAATGCTCAACAAACTCAACTGGTTGCCTTTCAAAACAAACGAATTTCTTACAACCAAGCTATTTGTATGTGCAAAATTCTAAACAACCTGGCTCCTAATTACCAAAATAACTTTACTTTTACCACCGATATCTAATCGAATGCTACTAGATCCTCTGCTCAAAATGAATGCTATATGCCAACTTGTAAAACTAATATTTGTAAAATACCATTTACATACAAAGGTCCATACATTTGGAATAATTTACCTACACACGTGCAAAACTTCACAAGTCTCTTATCGTTTAAGAAATGTACCAAACAATGTTTGTATGTGCTAACATGACAGTCGGACAAGTATGTGTCAACATTATTTATATCAGCAAAATTAATACATATATATCTATATGTTGAGTCGAAGACTCGAACTGATCAATTGATATGTGGACCCCCAACCACTGGAATGTTTTGGGCAAGACTCGTTACTTTTAACAATATTTTGATAATTTTCTATTATAACATAATTGTTAATCTACGACTTCATTGCCACTTTTTAATTCATGATACATTAATGTTTATTCAGTTGATTTTTACTCTCTGCTATATAAGCATTGTATGTATTTTTGATTATGGTAGCGCTTTAACCATATCCTTTAGTCACACTTGTGTGCATGCAAGCGTTCATTATTTATTTATGTTTTAGGATAACTAAGTTTTAAATCAGCAGTTCTGTGATGGTGCTAAATCATTTGCTCTTTATTATCTAGATAGGACATGGTAAGCTATGACTGTGAAATTCTGTACATGTATACCTATCTTACACAGATTCTATGTTGTTTTATAATCGTTGTAACTTTGCTGTAAATAGTGTACATTTTATCATGCTTGACCATAAGTAAGACGTGTCTTTGACGCTATATGTCATCAAGTTGAAATAAGGACTATTATTATTATTACAAGCTAACCGAAACATAATTCATATTACATTGTCCTTTTCTGCAACAACAATCTAATTGTATATACATTGTAGTATACAAAGAAATATATAGGCAGACATGCTTATGTCTTTCTTTGATAGTTTTGCGACATTGCCATCAAGTTCATGATGAAAGGTCATTTCATCAAAGGGAGGAATGTCGCTATCCTTCACCCCTGGGCATGAAAGAGTCTTATAATATTCATTTATATTTTCGTTCAGGGTACACTTTAAACTGTACTTTAAGTGTCTATTAGTTTAGTTTAATTGAAATCGTATCTAATCATTCTCTTAAAAAATCTGTATTTCGCTACATGTAACGAATTTAGACTAAGATCCAATTTATTCAATTGCTACCAACTGTGAAGTGAGCATGTAATTTTAGTATGACTGACATGTTGGTCATCATTAACCGGAAAATGTGCAATACATGTGTTTATGGAAGTGTAGGATGATCAGAGTCAGGTATTATATATATTATATTATATCCTTATATTATATATCCATTTGCATGTGCTACATCCAAGATTTAACTATGCTATGAAACTGTCTTTCATATATAAATACCAATCGAGTCGCATGACTGTATATACACCTACAGCCAACTTTTATACAGAGGTGATACAACACAAGAGTATGTGAGGACATGGTTTCGTGAAATGTAAAGTTACTTTTTCCTATCAAAGTGAACCCGTAAGGCTCTCGATACATAATGGACGTTTTTTTCTGTTCTCTCGAAGTGTTTTGGCCCTAAGCTAGGTTATACAAATATACGTGTTATTCACTGGATATACAACGAGAGATGATATGTTTGCCTGATAAAGCTGTACTTTAGTTATACAAACGATATTTGTTTATAAAAAGCTCCCATTTTGTGAACTGTTAACATTTAATTTCCCTACAGGGCTTAATATTTTGAAAGCTTGCAAAGCTCTACAACCACTTAGATACACAACATTGTACCTAGTATTTGTTTAAACATTCTGAAATCCAATACGCAACCTACACGTACCTGGTACAGATATTCAAAACGGTTATTTGAACACAAAGAACAAAATAAAGACAGAAAGTTCTGAGATATTTTCCAGAATTTCTTTTTCTACGTTAACGACTTTAAAAACTGAACAGGATTTCAACAAGCAGGTCAAGACTTAATAAGTAAACCATTTGTAACAAAGTTGTGGACCAAATAGAACCGCAGTCATAACGTCTGGATCAACCAGGGTTCAGGAAACCAATCTTCAATCTTAAAACTTAATATTCAGCCGTTCGACATAACGTAAAAGGTAAGGGGTTGCCTCATCCACCACGTAGTTTAATCCGGGTACCCAAGTTTCTTCCTACATTAAAGCTTTCTGCTTCCTACCATACAGGACAACAAGAGAAATCAATTGACGTTTAAAAAGTGGGGCATTAGAGATTATAAGATATGCCCTATCATGCTGATCACTAAAGATAATGATTTAGACTGAAATCTTTGTATTTTAGGTGTTCAAAAGCGACATATGACCCCTAACAATGTGTTACCAGTCATTAGATTATAGTTTCCTACGTGTGTTATCGGCCATCAGATTATAGTGTCCTACGTGTGTTACCAGTCATCAGATTATAGTGTCCTATGTGTGTTACCAGTCATCAGATTATAGTGTCCTATGTGTGTTACCAGCCTTCAGATTATAGTGTCGTACGTGTGTTACCAGTCATTAGATTATAGTGTACTACGTGTGTTACCTGTCATCAGATTATAGTGTACTACGTGTGTTACCAGTCATCAGATTATAGTGTACTACGTGTGTTACCAGTCATCAGATTATAGTGTCCTACGTGTGTTACCAGTCATCAGATTATAGTGTCCTACGTGTGT
>JAUMHH010022272.1:0-10670 GCA_032359455.1 Chlamys rubida | reverse complement strand
CAATCTTATTGCCCGTTCACAATATCTTATTGTCAATCTTATTGCCCGTTCACAATATCTTATTGTCAATCTTATTGCCCGTTCACAATATCTTATTGTCAATCTTATTGCCCGTTCACAATATCTTATTGTCAATCTTATTGCCCGTTCACAATATCTTATTGTCAATCTTATTGCCCGTTCACAATATCTTATTGTCAATCTTATTGTCCGTTCACAATTTAAATAACCTACCACGGTTACATTGCATATGTTTTCAATATTGCCTCCGATTTCGATATCATTTTTCGAAAGTAATATATATAAGAATACCTTACAAAATAGAGCAAACACAGTAACTCTCGGTACATTTCAACCGCCTAAGCACTTCCTCTGCTTTGATGTCCATTTGTTTATTAACCGTTTTCAGTTATTTTCACTGATATGTGTTATATGTTATAATAAGGGGCATTTAATTTGTCCTATTTTTGAGATGTCTTCTCCGACATCGAAATTTAAAGACACACTGATGAGCAAGAACAAAAACATCGACCTTTCTTTTACATAAGGAAATAAAATATTTCACAATACGGTCATGATAGCGACCACAGAGCTTCTCCATAGTCAATAAAACTGATAGATACTTACATTTTATCACCGCAATCAAAACAAAATTATATAAATATATTCCGTTTGTCTCTCTACCGTCTCCGAAATGACGGACGCTACAAGCGGGTCCAGTTGCAGGGAAAGGTGGACAAACATAATTATCTAATAACAATATATATTGAAAATAAATGAGAAAGACACTGAAGCCTTGAGGACATTTTTATGTAATTGTGATTGTTTCCAGGGCACTTCAAGACTGAGAGTAGTCAACTGGATTTTTATCCTCAGCAATAGAATATTCAAAACCTCATAATAATCTTGAACTAAAATATCATATATTTTGACGTTGGATCAGTGTTGACTGAGAGCTTACCTGAACCCGTTCACCACAGTACTGTCATATACGTCCCTGAGAGCACCACTCTTTTGAGCAGCATCCATCTGTAAAAGAACAAGAAAAAATAAGGAATAAGCGGTGTCGAATTCGTCGTTGTGCATTTCAATAATAAGCACGCTTGCAGTTCTACTGTGTTAGTATATAAACCAGACAATAAAAAGATATTTAAATTGATAAACTCCACACTCTACACAGTCATTTGTTATTATATATTTCAGTTTATTATTATCATTTTCCTTTTCAGACATATACCATATATTGTCACGGTTTTTAAGTGAATCCCTAAGTTGAAAGAGTCATTTCCAATTCCTGTCTGTCTTTAACACGGCAAATCAGTTAAAACAGAATAATTAAGTCAGCTTATTAGGCATGAACATTTAATATCCAATCTATATGCATGTTTTTCTATTTAATATTTAAGCGCCGTTTCTTCAGAAAAATAAACTCCTAGAATACATACCATAGACTTGAAGTCATTGGACATCGCAATAAACTCATTGCTGTTGGGATTTAGGAGATTTTGATCCCAGACTGCTGATGGGGCGCTCATGCTCATTTTGAATTCGACTGGAAAAAAGTCAATATGAATGAATAAAGTCTAATATAATAAACAATGTAAATAATGCAAAAAAATAAATAAAATATGAATTGAATGGTGTGAGAACAAAATCATTACCTTTGGGAGTTATTTCCCTTGCATAAACATGAAATAGGTCTGGATCAATAAAATAAAATAAACATGCTGTTTTTATGCTAACATTGTGCTGTCTGAATAGCCCGTTTTCTACGCCAATTTGTTCTATAGTTGGTAATTTTCGATATTTTCGTGGCCAAAGATAGCGCATTTTGACTCCAAGCGGAAATTAATACCATCAATATACAGCGATAAAAGGAAAGACCTGGTTTATCCTTTTTATAGGCGAAACATGCGACAGATCACCAAAGTTAATACCGTATTTCACGTTTTTTTGAAAAAAATACGCTTAAATAAATCATGTCACAAAAAATACAAAAGTACCCTCTTGAGTGCAATATTTTTACCTATCAATATTGCGCGAAATTTGATCGTCGCGAAATATTCTGATCGGGGAAATCGGGAAATACAATTAGCGAAATTCAACAACTATGCAGTAGTTAAACCTGGTTTCTTCAACAACAGTTTGGTAAGATAATACATTTTTTTTCTAAAAAATACCAGGAAATTACATAATACTTATAATATTTGGAGTGCCTCAGACTGATAATTCTTGTATACGAAAACAACTTGTAACGTCGGATCTGTTCCACATGTATGTGTATACAGGACACAAATAACTTAACATGTGTACAGGGGACTAGGAATTAATTGCAACAATAAAGATAATACAAAGTTGTTAAATTTTTGGAGCGATAAGATCGTTGATTTTATGCCAAAAAATGCGGCCATTATGATAATTGACTTCGGCTTTTGAATGAAAATTTGCGACGTAATGACTTGTGCTTCAGCCAATTACTCTAAGACCTGTGTATATGAGGAAGATACCAAATTTGAAATATTTTTGTATAATATGTATTGCATAAGGAAATTTTCTGTAAATTATATTATTAAAGCAGTAAATGACCAAGTTTGGTGAACTTACCTGGTGTTTTCTTCTCTGGTCCAGGAGCTACAATTGAATGTTTGATTTTAAAAATAATAATTGTTTAATGGAAAGATAAAAAAGAGTTATACTTCAAAATGTAGTGATAAGGATATAATGTCATAATTTAGTAGCTATTCTTAATATGAACAGTTTCAAAATAGCGCATTTTGACTCCAAGCGAATATTAATACCATCAATATACAGAGATAAAAGAAAGACCTGATTTAACCTTTTTATTGGCGAAAAATGCGACAGATCACCAAAGTTAATACCATATTTTACGTTTTTTTGAAAAAAATACGCGTAAATAAATCCCGTCACAAAATTAATTTGAAATTGAGAAGATGACTTCTGTGTCGTATAATTAAGCCAAGTATTTTCAATGTATTTAAATATTGAGATTTGTTTCAATTATAATTAACATCAATATGATATCGACATACTGTCACCCAGGTAGATGATAACACCAGCTATGACCGCTACGGCTATTATCACAACGATGGCCGCCACAATCAAAATTTTCGGCAGATTAGATTTCCTGTTCCACGTTCTTAACGAGGAGGAAAAGGAACCCGTTGTTGATTCGCCATCGCGAAAATTCGTGGGGTCTGTGTAGTCATTTCTGTAAGCCATCCCTGGCTTATAGGCATTGTGGCCAGGTCTGTCGCCATAGTGAGCAGTATAGCTTGGCTGGTAGTACTGTTCCTGATACTGTGGATTGTCAAATCCTTCGTCTTCATATCGGTCGTCATGGTGACGATGCCGATGGTTTCTCGACCTCCTTTCTTTCTGAATAAGAAAATGTATTTATAATAAATATTCTTTATGTCATCGTGGAAGAGACAATGGTGAATAAAGAATTGCAATAATACCAACATAATGGTATATCAAATTACAGGAATGAGAGCAGGGTAGTGTAAATGAGCAGACAAGGGCATACTTAATAACTTATGTAGAGAGAGGATACATGTCAGAAATACTACATTTTGAAAGTACAGCGGCGAAAACTATTAATGCACCAAACAAGAGGTCCATGCGCCTCAACGGCCACCCGAGTCGTAATTCAATTGTTATGCATTGTTGTGATGTAACACAAAAAAATACAAAATACAAACTGGACAGCATTAGCAACATTTATATTTGTTCATATTCATGTATAAAAGCAAAGGATTATAACAGTAATAACATGTGCTCTTCATATCATATACATATCTTTCTATATCATATTATAGTTATAGTTAACGAGTGTAATTAAAATGGCTTTGTTAAAAATCTGACAACATTTCATTCTTTAATTAAGAAATAGAAATGTGTAAAACATAAAAACAGAGATATATATGACAATTAAGTAGCGATTGTGGTGATATTTTTGTTTGCTGGCTTTTTATCAAGAAATCAAAATGTATTAAACATATGACAAGTAGCGATTGTGGTGATATTTTTGTCTGCTGGCTTTTTATCAAGAAAACAAAATGTATTAAACATAACAACATAGATAAATATGACCATGCAGTAGCGATTGTGGTGATATTTTTTGTCTGATGGCTTGCTTTGGGTTTAACGCCTTGGCTACTGCGGCGGTGACAAGAAGACGGGAAATTAGAGAGACACTCCCGAAAGGAAAGAGTAGGGAAGACAGAAAAGAAAAGATAAAGATCCCAAGTGTTGCCATGGTGGCAGCTGATCAATTTCGGTTTCTCAATGTCCTTTTACTCGTTCACCCCTGAGGAGATATTTGAACTCTTCCAATTCAATGGTTAGAATAGTTCATTATGAATTTCAGGGGTGAATGGGTTTAAGTATGAAGGGTGCCTCACGTCAGTCGGCTCTAGCAACATGCACCATTATACTGCAGACCTAATATTTCCATGAAGCTGCAGGCTACCTGCAGGTAACTGATATTATATAGCATGCCGCTGTTGATGCGTTCAACTGTATTTTCTGTCCCTCGTGATAAATTTATATTCCTTTTATCCAATACCCTAATGGCATCATACGTGATGCATGCATATATCTGTGATGTTCCATTCCATTGTTTAGTTACTGTCTGGGGAGACAGAGAGCTCAAACCGAGCACTATCCCTTCCCAGACTACACTAAAGATGAGCTCCCTTGGGAACGACCTCAATAAAACAGTCACTTCCTTCAGAAGTTCAGCCATTGTGTAAAGTCGTACGTAGACCAACTGCATGTCAAGTATTAAAATATATACACAGTAACTTTCTATTATGTGCGATTCAATGCACGCGGACGGTTTGGTGTGCAGTTGAATCGTTTTGTACACTTTATTCTGTTAGCTGTGTAATAGACAACGCATGTCAGCTGTTTGAACTTGGATCAATAGGCCTTGATTTCCAAAACCTGGTTCTCTTACTGAAATGTAAGACAAAACATAACCTTCCACCAAGTTTTTATAGAAATATTAGAAATCGTAAATCATATAGTATTCGGAGCGCTTCAAGATGATTGAATAGTTTCTAAAAGAAAGTTAATGTTTTGGAAATTTCCACATAATTCTCAAAAACGAATCATATTTAAATAAAACTACGTTAAGCTAACAATGCTTTTACAATAGATTCAAATAATGTGAACGTGACGCTACCACGCATCAATGCACGCCTGGGCGTACATCGTGACAATAATAACTACCTTTACCAGTACAAAAGCACTAGTTATGGACGTAAATAAGGTGCTAAATCTGACCCAGCCACTTTGTGCTGAATCACCCACCTGTAAGAAACACCTTTTACAGATAACGGTTCGTCCTAGTTGCAGACATCATTAAAGTGATAAACAAATGTTTAATTATACCTTGCAACATAATTGACCACGGTTATGCAATAAATGAATCAAATCAACGAAGGTTCCAAAATTTAAAGTAGCTGTCTTACATACTTGAGGTCAATTTCTGTATCATTTTACCAATTAAACAGGAAAGTAATGTTAATTTATGGGAACACTGACATTAGTTATATAAGTGTATAGGAATTCTGAGTGTAATTATATTTGTGTATATAAATACTGCGAGTGTTTATTTTCATGTATAGGAATGCTGGGTGTACATTTATTAATGAAAAGAAATACGGAGTGTATTCATATTAATGTAGAGAAATACTGAGTGTATTTATATTAATGTATAGAAATACTGGGTGTATTTATATTAATGTATAGAAATACTGGGTGTATTCATATTAATGTATAGAAATACTGAGTGTATTTATATTAATGTATAGAAATACTGGGTGTATTAACATTAATGTATAGAAATACTGAGTGTATTTAAATTAATTTATATTAATACTGAATGTATTTAAATTATGTATAGAAAACTGGATGTATTTATATTTGTGTATAGAAATACTGGATTTATTTATATTAATGTATAGGAATACTTGGTGTAATTATATTAGTGTATGCGAATTTTGAATTGGAAGTATATACTAGTTTGGCTGTTTGAGACATTATACGATAAACTGAATGAATGAGACACGAGTCCCTAGAATTGGATTTTTGAAGCCCAACTGTAGGTCATACGTCAAATTATCTGACTTCAGAAAAGTTTAAAGCTGTTTCGTGGCTTCAAAAACAACATTTCTACAGAATTACATTGATCTATATTTACTACTGCAAATTGACCTACAATTTGCTATTTACAGTAGCGCAGACACGTTCTAGTATGTTCTTGGAATGAATGCTGCGAGAATACGATACCATTCTTAAAAGGGGGCATGGGTCTAATTTCTCACCTCGCTAACAAATTCCATACATCTGTTTTGGTAGTTTAAATGAATAGGTTATGTCAAAGAACTAAAACATTTCTTTTCCTAAACAACTCTTACAAAGAACATCGTGTCGTAGCGTACTGTAAATACCAGACAGGCAGCCAGTTATGGTCTACGTAATTGTTCGTTCCCTCCAGACTTATGGACCTAAATAACATGTATTACCTCTCTGAAAACCTTGATTGGCGTGTGTATACTAAACATCACATGTCCACTCCTTTATACACAAAAATGGATTTCCATTCATTTTCGACATTCTGAAGTTTTATATAAAATATTCAAATAGTACTTATATGAATCATAATAATAAACTTTATTAAACGAGGATAATACATGTTTAGGCAAAGGCTAATCTACCACATGGTCCTCAAGATTAGTAAAACATCCGAATGGTTAGTAAGATACACCAGTATTGCATATTAATATCAGATATTCATATCAATTTAAAATTATCACAGAATGCACCAGCTCTGTTTGCACACATTTGGTTAATCAATTGAATGACATAATGCCTAATATGCATATATGCCAGTAAAATGTGTACTTTAAAATCCAACCAAGACAGCTGTAAAGCAACCAGCTGTATAATTTGTTTTAAATTAATAGATACTGTAGCATATACCTTGCTTCAAAAGTATAATTCATGAATTACTAACAAATGGTGGGGGCGTGTCATTAATTTCATTTGACCTTGATTTAAATGGCGGGTGTCGATGATGTGATGGAGGACGCTTACCCTTCCGGGGCGCCTGGGTTTTATGTGCTTTATGTTCCTTGTGCTTTTTGAACGGTCTCCGTGTTGGCCTTTAATTTGTTCATATTTTACCCCAGTTTTATCTATTTTTAGTTCGAATGGTGGTTTTGTTAACGCTTCAGTATTATCGCGCCATTTTTATGGGTGTTTTGTCATTTTAGTACCAACATTGAGGTATTTTTTATCATTCAAATACTTTATTATTTTCGTTTGTATTAATGAACAAAATACTATAAATCTTTGTATTTTTATATTTTTATTATTTTTATAATTGTTAAACGGCGACATTTTCAAATCAATGGTTTAGATTAAATATAACAAGGCATTCCATATTTTAATCATACAAAAATAACTGTTTGGAGAACCATGATTTTTTCGTGTATTGTATAAATCTGTAATATTTTCTCCGTACGTAATTTGTTTGAAGCTGCAAAAATCAAACAGGATAAATTGAATTTGGTTAACTTTGGATTGCTCTACGTATTTTAACTGTGGTATATGTACACAATAACTTTATGCTATATTTAGTTCTGTACTCCTGATTCATGCCAACTGATCAACCGGTGAAAATGATGTATCTTAGACAATACTATGGTTAGTGGGGTATTATTGTTATTATATATCTTTCATGACATGTTTTGGTGCATTTTGTGTATGACCAAACACAAATATTTAAATCTTTTTAGAGTAACGAGAAGACTATGTTTACGAGGGGTTTGTTTAACGGTCATCATGATCTCATTGGGAAAAACAATATTTCTTTGTTCCATATAAAGGTCGATATTGTTAGTTACGCTAATACGTGTGCATTGTTGACCTGTTGTCACTATGACTGGTATCGTTTTGCAAACGAGACATCGATTATGTTAGACCCACATTTTAATGACTGACTGGTGTCACGCGGAACATTTAGTTTTATTTTCCATTTTCAATTTGAATCGTTTACCATGAACTGTTTCTTTTTATCATGTTTTGCCTAATTTTATCGACTTTGAGTTTTAATTGAAGTCTTCACAAAATTTTAACGCTTGTAGCGAAATTAAACCAAAATTGCCCTTGATGTATTCGCGGAATACCGAAAGGCACACAATATTATTTCTGCTAAGGAAGTTTATAACATTGTTAATGACATAATATAAGGCATGCTTGCAACGCCATTAGAGAATTTCTAGTAAACAGGAATGAATAAAAAAAGCCAGCGAATAAAATAAAATAAATTGAAAATGACCATAAATAAGTACTATACAAATAGGACTTGGCTGACGGTAAATATGCTGTTATATGAACATGAAAAAAGGTTATATTGAAAGAAGCACTGTTTCTCATGTGCTTCAACAATACATTAAACAATTTTTTTATTTATTTTTTAACGCTGTATTTAGATGGTTTTGGATGCGAGGTTTAACCATGTTTATTGCAGTTTTCAAATTGTACATTGCGGCTTAGAAATACAAATACAATCTATTTTTTATGTTCCCTGAATATTTTTTATAACTGGTTGCGTGTATAGGATATGACAAAGAACGAAAATAAATGGTGTTCGTATTTTGAAAACCGGATATGCCATCATTTGATCACAATGCGATTACCGAGTGGGGCATCTTAACCCACGAAAAGGTAGGAGAAGGGCAGTTACAACGTTAAATGCGAACCATAGCAATTGCATGAATAGCATCGAAAATATGGGAGCATCAAATGCATTTATTTATTAATATTGTAAATTAAAAAGACCACTTAATAATTCAGGTTGATTGATTTGACATGTAGCAACTGAAATGAAGCCGAATTGATATTTAAGATGTTTGTGTCGATTTAATTATGCTTAGAAAAGAACTTTGATATTTAAAGGAATTCGGAGTTGAAAGACAGTATCTTTTGTATGACAAATTAACCAACTCACAAGTCAACCTACCCAAACATGATATGATGTTCGCTTGAATGTGTCACCCTGGTAAAATACTGGCCGCTTCCTACCGACCCAGCTAGGAGAATATCTCTTAAGTTCATTCGGTAGAGAGTAGAACTAGTAAACCAAAGGTCGGGGTTCGACTCCTAGCGGAAGCAATGCAAACAAAAATGACCAATGTCACATTGGTGCCCACGTAGGGATCCGGGAAATATTGAAAAATATGCTCGGCGATACTTTAACAAGAATTGCTATGACCCCTGGAAATCTCGGGACAATATCTTTTCCCTGGAGGGAAAGTTTACCACCCTGGTAAAATACTAGCCGCTTTCTACCGACTCGGCTAGGGAAAATTACTCTTTAGTTCATTCGGTAGAGCGAAAGACTAGTAAACCAGAGACTCCGGTTTCTTCTCTTAGCAGAGAAATTTAAAAATATTAATGACCTCTGTTACAAAGATAACTTTGTCGGTGAAATCATTGCATTGGAATGTGAACAACAGGTATGAACATGATAGCAATCCAAAGTACACACACAGAAAGCAATTTGTAAGTTAGGAGGGGTTGTAAGCTAGAACAAAATCTCCCACGATGTCAGCGCAATGTCAACATGTAACGTTGCGTCAGAGCATCCAAAGACAACCTAAACAACAGTTGGTACACCCAATGATTAAGCATCTTTCTTTCTTCGTGAAATAACTCGACCTTCGAGACGAAAACTTATACTGAGGGTGCTATATCTTTACGAGAACACAACTCTCACTTACCTACGGTGAATTGATATGCTTCTGTTTATGATGATTATATGATATACCATACATAATGTGTTTAACTTGTTTACAGCCAACGTCATAGTCTACTCCTAATGGCAATCTCAAAGACAAAAACATGACTATGACGACAAGAACATAAAAAGGGGCAGCTATGAACACCGTAAAACAAAAAGCGACACATCTGACCAATCTGACCATCCAAATCCCCCCAAAGGAAGGAAAGACATGATAACCATACAATAAAAAAAGAAAAATATATATGACAATCTACATTAAAAATGAGAGAAGAAAAAGGAAAAAAATCAGCAAAAAACATAATCATCCGTAATTAAATTTAGGAAATAGATAGAAAACAATAAATTAACAACAGCAACAACAAAATTAATACCACTATCCGGAAATACCAAAAATCTTATCGGTTTCAACTCATGTTATCAACATAAATTCTATGCATGATCACATGAGATTAAAGGGTAAATGATGAACCCATCATGTTATATTTGGCACATAATGATTACCGGTAATACAGCGCAGCACATTTGCGTAGGTAAAATAAAAACGAATATACATGACGAACAAATATAAAAAATTGAATTCAACGTTTGGTTTAGTTTACTGGGTTTAGCGTTCTACTAAAAGCTAAGATCATTTAAAGATGTGCATATAACACTAAGACCAAAAGTACGCTTATGTAAAGGAAGAAATAAGGACGTTCGAAAGTAGAAAGACAATATAAAGATTCCAAATATTCCAATGGTAGCAGCAGGTTTGTTACGGTCGCGTTTGTTTACCCCCGTATAAAACGCACCGCGTACATTTGAATATCAAAACAGTTTTCATAGTATAAAT
>JAUMHH010022250.1:0-10672 GCA_032359455.1 Chlamys rubida | reverse complement strand
TACTAGGTCCGACCTTATTTAATAAACGAACAACAGTGGTCCGACCGGTTTGACCGTTTAAACGAAAACGGCCCAGTTGCATGTCTACATCTCAGCAATAATGCCAACATGTATATAAGTAGGACTTTATATGTCTGACCAAAAGTTGTCTCCCTCTGTGTGGACTGTCATGAAGACATTAAATTTAAAAAAACAACGCTTTATTGATATTTCTCAAAATGTGCGAAAAATATAAGGAAATAATGGTTCCTTGGCAGTAAATTAAACCCCATAATTATTTACTTACCGCGACATTCAGTGATGCCTGGGGTACCCGAGGAACTGTCTGCTGGGGTGGAGAAGCAGTATTTTTCGTTATCACATGTGGGGTTACATGTCTGGGCACCTTCAAAAAAGCAACATCATTATATTTAAGAAAATAAATATCAAATTTAAACAGATCTATACAATTAATATATATTTTTAACAAATGTATATAAAGTTAAAAAAGATCTATTATAATATAAGCATTTTTATAACAACTTATTTCATACCGTAAACAAATATTTATTAATTTGTAATTCAGCAATCCTTTTGCATTTGTAAACTTAATGATAAACTATCGATAAAAGTAATATCTTTTCATGTATACGGAGTATATGTAATGACCAATTCTATAATAACAAGCAAGATGGTCAACATATTGTATATATCATTTCGGAGGGCCCAGAGACATTTTCTATAGGATTTTCTAGTCCTACTCAGGTAAAATGTGTCTCACACAAAACAATCAATATTATTTTATAGCCACAGATATAGGCTGTTACGCTCATTATCATGGTAATTGATGATTCCCAGGATATTGATTTTAACTCCAGCACAAATACTGCTTCTCAGTCATTGTGAAGAACTTGAGTTTTATTCCTTTTCAAGTGCACAGTTTTATTATCTAATGGTCATTTCCCGGTCCATTTTATATCCTTCTTGATGTGATAACTGATAATGAAACATTAATTAAGTTATTAATGTGCATGTACAAACACGACATGTACGGTTTATAACCAAGAATCTGTGGTAATGACAAAATTAATAGATTGATGATTTAATTTTATATCTTTTTGCTCACTCACAATTATTGCTTATTCATTTTGAGCTTACAGAGAACATGCGTGCAGGTACATATCTCCTGTATCTTATAAATAACAAACATAAACATCAGCTACAGTTATCTCCCCTTTGTATACTGTAGGTGAATGGGGACTTGTGAATAAAGCTTAAGACCACTCAAAAGAACAGTGGTCCCAGTATATATAAGCAGGTATATGTACAGATAGGAGATGGATGTAATGAACATATATAAGCTATAGACAGGTATCATATATAGTGTTGGTTGATTATTTTGTTTTGCTTATTCACAATCATAATGGAATGGACAGGTGGTAGGTATAGATGGGTGGGTTGTATAGAGAGGTGGTAGGTATAGATGGGTGGTTTGTATAGAGAGGTGGTAGGTATAGATGGGTGGTTTGTATAGAGAGGTGGTAGTTATAGATGGGTGGTTTGTATAGAGAGGTGGTAGCTATAGATGGGTGGTTTGTATAGAGACGTGGTAGTTATAGATGGGAGGTTAGTATAGAGAGATGGTAGGTATAGATGGGTGGTTTGTATAGAGAGGTGGTAGGTATAGATGGGTGGTTTGTATAGAGAGGTTGTAGTTATAGATGGGTGGTTTGTATAGAGAGGTGGTAGGTATAGATGGATGGTTTGTATAGAGAGGTTGTAGTTATAGATGGGTGGTTTGTATAGAGAGGTGGTAGGTATAGATGGGTGGTTTATATAGAGAGGTGGTAGGTATAGATGTGTGGTTTGTATAGAGAGATGGTAGCTATAGACAGGAGGCAATTTAATATTTCATAAGCAAAATTGTTTTGAAAATTTCACCACAATTGTTAAACAAATTTATCACTAGCAATAAATCAGTGAAGGCGACTAGAAAGTTGTGTTTACCTAACAGCTATTTCAGGACCTTTATTTGTAGGGAACCTGGATCTTCACAGCAGTCTTATGAATACTTCATGTTTATGTTTTATGAATACAGGTAAAGCTGACATTTTATACTTTTATGTCCAGAGCTCTGAGTGTATCTTTCACACTATACCATGCTATGACAATGACTTCCCATTAATTAGTAAAGTATCTATATAATACAAGCTTTTCCCTTCCTATTTCAACATTGTATCTGGACACAGGCAGTATAATACTTACTGACGGAGGAGAAACTCAGTAGAGCCAGAAACCCCCCAGCCAGAAATGTGATCAGTCGTCGGGGTAACATCAACAGGCCTGTCACTCTCCTTATCCTCTAAGAGACCTCAAGTCTGTCAAAAAAACAAGAATTATTTCACAATTAGATATTTTATTAATACATGTACACTGGAAAACAATTATGACTTGAAATATAGAAGTATTATTATATAAAAAAAACAAAAAAAACGCAAAGACTATAATTCGCCAGCGCTTTCGCCCATCTTGGGGCTCTTCAGGCGATTTGAGGCCTAAGGGGCCCCAAGATGGGTGAAAGCGCTAGCAAACTAAATATAGTCTTTGTGTTTTGTTTTTTATATATTTTTACCGTCACATGGACATTTAGAAGTATTATTATATATATGTTATCATCATTAAAAAAAACCCAGCAGATATGAGCTTAAGTTTTAGTCAGAAACCTGCCTAAATTACAACCTGTCTATATGTCATGCATTGCCACAGGATCTTCTATATATTGTCACTTTGAAATAAAACTGTTATCAGTCCTTACACTATAGTGCCCCAGACGGAGTAAACAACCATTTATGGCCCTTAAGTCAGGGCGTTTGTCTGGGTGGGCCATGTTTTTATTACAAAGGGTCTTATCACATTGCTATGAGGCCAATTTTGTAGTTAAATCCCTATCACAATTGTTTAAAGGGGCACAACATTTCTCTCCAGATTTATATACATGCACTTCAAAATTCCCTTATCTTACAGACAAGTTACCTATACTGTATATCTTTAACTTTTCTGTACTTCAGGTCTAAGTAACTTTTTCTATATATAAATCAGAGCGGTGTGTCCATTTCCTTGAAAACAGTTTATAATGAATGGATTATGTAGACACAACTATGAATTTGAAGTAACTTTAAAGATATAATTTTCTATTGAGATATGTTCCATCGATGTAAAAGGGGCTGTATACAGGAAGAGGTCAAATGACCTTAATTGCTTACCTGTATTTTTTGTAAAAATAAATTCTGTATAATATTTCAATAAATGCTTATCAACAAAATCTCCAAAAATCAATTGTCAACCAATAAACAGTAGTGAATTAAATTAGTCAAACTATGGCTGGCAATGGTAACCCTTGCTTTAACCATGCGGTCATGCAAGCATGGTCATATTTTAACAGAGGTTTTAATCCATCTGACTCCTGTGATCTTGAAGGTAAGGTCAAGGTAATTAATTTGAACCAACAAGATAGCCCACCACTGTAATGAAGCAAGCTTAGGGAAAATATGATAGTTATAGGGGGTAAGTCTCCTGGTTCGTTACATTTTGTTACACAGTCCTCTACAACCCTGAAGGATCCCTTGTCTGACACACGTGTCACCATATTGCCGTAGCAATGTGTACATGAAGAGAAAAATTCACCATTACGACTGATATTCTAGAAAATACACATGTAAAGTTATTTGTTCATTAGGAATGAGTGCATGGTCAAAAAATTTCAAAATGATTTGGCCGGTGCAATCAATCTTTTATTGACTTTGAATATCAGACTTAATTATTGCAATATATGTAACTAACTCACTACAATACTAAACAAGAGATCCCAGATGGATCTTGGCAAACACCTTTATACCATCTTCATTAGTTCTATTTATCACATACTTACAACCCCACTTACATCAGAGTAATCAGGGGTGAAATAAGCCGCTGGTCCACTGGCCCAGCAGATTTTAAACGCTTTATTTTAAGCCCAGAATGTACCACAGAGCTTTTAGATTTCAAAATTTCTGGTGGGGGCGGGTCAGAAGATGTATCGAGTACCTTCGGCCCTTGTTATCTGGACCAGTGCACTTCAAACAGGACCAGTAGATTTTTACTACTTCAACTGGCCCTTTGGACCTGAGTAACCATTTTTTTTTAATTCCACCTCTGGTAAAGATTAAGGCCCTCGAGCTCGCTAATTGTGTCCAACCACTATATAGTGGTGGAGGAATAAAACAGTTACCGATCCTGTCCCTTCAGGTTTTTTTTAGCCCATTAGAAATAACACATTAATTTCATCAGTTATACCCGTTTAATTGTTAACTAACGGTTATTGATTTTGTTCACAGTATGTCTGCAGGGGGTTTATAATACCTTTATATGTGGGGAATAGTTTGGAATATTGATTCAGGATAGACCTCTCCAGCAAGGAAAAGATTATAAATCAGGCGTCCTGTAGCTGTGACAAAATAAATCAATGAAAGCGCAATGCATAATCTCCATTATTCCATTGCTCTACCTGGTGAGTTTTCTAGGAAATACCTGTACAAAAACGTATGAAAATTTAATCAAAATCTATACCCAACAAATTTATAATATCAATTCTGAATGAAGAACAACAGACCAGATCCTTATTCAATTGATAAATTGTTGGGTATTGTTTTATCGCCGTATTACAATGAAGTTTTCTGACTAAATTTTCAGAACTATTTTGACAAGGTTGATGTAAATAACACAGATGATAAAATGTTAATTATTGAAATATGTACTGTGCTGTATACAGTAATATATATATGTATGTAATATTGACCTTAAATTATAGTTAGACGAGATAATAGATTGTTGTATTTTAGTGACACTAATGGATGTTTCACGCGTGAAGCAATCATGCAAAATTGATTACATGTATTGATTAAGAGGTTGTCACACAAATATATAGCCAAGTTATAATTCAGCACTCACTTCAGCTGCCTGAACAGGATAATGAAGATTATTTTTGATTACACACATCTTAATATTTGGTCTATTTTCATGACACCAAATTAACCTTATTTTATTTATCTTTGAAATTGGCAATAGGATCCAGAGAAAATATATATATATATCAAAATAAGAATAAGAAATGGACATACCTCTGTCCCTTTAGTAATATTTATCAATTCATAAGGGAGATAACTTTGCATTGTTTTCAAAAAACTGTATTTTTCAAGAATTTTGTGAAAAACATGTAAATAATCAAACAAACAAAAAAAAAAGAAAAAAGTAACAAAATCAAATATATATATTTAAGTTTGAAGAAAATTGTTTAAATGAAATTCATACATGTACCAAAAAGTGAAAATAAAAATTATCTCCCTTTACAGTGCTAACATTACAACCATTGAAAGCAGCTGTTTGAGAAATGAATTTCATGTGGTAATATGAAAATGCAGATTACAGTTAAGGGTACATATACATCACTGTATCAGTTATAATCGCAATAATAAAATTGTTCTTAAGTATGTTTGTACCCCTTACCTTGAGGAATAAATCATCAAACTAATTATAATGAAATAGATAGCTATAATGTATTTTGTGAGTTATCCAGAAAACTGTAATTACTTCATCATAGGTAAAAAAAAATTAGAGCAGGGAGGTTATGTGTGACACATGGTAAAGATCCAGTCAATGGCAGAAACGTATACAGCTCTATCAATTTAATAACAAAAAAATTAAGGATGAATAGAAGTTAATTCTGGACAAGAATTATTTTGCCTTTGACCTTTTGCCAGATGACCTTTGAGATGGCTAGGATCTGACATTGTTATGTGATGTAGTCTCTAGTCATGACAATGAACTCTCATTACAAATTCAGGCGATCAGAAGAACGAACTAGACAAGGTGTTACCCTGTACCACTGACATTAACTCATTCACCCCTGAACTTTCATAATGAACTATTCCAACCTTTCAATCGGAAGAGTTCAAATGTGTCTTCAGGGGTGAATGAGTTAAACTGTGACTAAGTTTTGGAAACTGACTTTATCTTTGGTAAATCATTTCTGAAAAAAACAATACCTTGCAGTGTCTCTAATGAGAAATAATAATGATGAAATCAACAAAACATGATCAACAAGTGTTCTGAGTGAAAATAAATCAGCAGGGCTAAGACGGGATTCGAACCCTGGACTCCAGATTGTTATACTATAGCTCTAACCAATTGAGCTACCTGGTCAACAGAAGTGTTGTGGCCCAATTGTGCTACAGTTTTATCCGCACAAAAGTTAAAGGCAGGCTACTGTATTTACCCCATGATTTAATGGACAGACAAACAACAACGTGACATATACTACCACTAAATTAAATGCTGTTTATTAACGGAACTGAATAATGAAGTCCGAACACCTTTTTCCAAACAACAAAGATTTGACATCAGCTAATTACACTTGGCTGTACATATAGTACTCACTGTGATTGCCCTTCTCAATTATTTATATACAATGTACAGTATAATGTAGATCAGACATGCAATGGCCTAAAGCTATCCATTAACACTATATCCTAGAAGTGTATTCATTTAATTTCCTTCTGACATCCGAGATCTGAACCATTCTAAATAGAAAATGTGAGCAAAAAATCAGTACAAAGCTTAATTAGCATGTAGAAAGTTAATTTGCTTTAGAAAAAATGGTTATCATTTCCTCAAATTCGAAGGTTTCTAATACACCTGAATGTTTGCCATTATCATCATCATAGGTTTTAATTGCCAAAAAATGGCACAGTAATTATATAAATTTCTTTTATGTGATTCAATTAAACTGGTCATTAAATCAAACATATTTTCAATAGAAGAAAAAGCGTTTATGAATAGATCTATATATTAGAATTACATCAACCTTAGAATGGAGTGAAACATATTACACATAGCTGTATAATAATAGCTGAATGGGTGAGTTTGAAATACATATACATGCATTATATTATGTATGAGTAATCAATAGATCTGAATGATTTCTTAAAAACTTCAGTATCGGGTGTTAATTAACCATACACATGATGCACAGTCAGTATCACGTTACTTTAACATTGGCACTGAGTAAAACGGACAAATCAAGGATCGATCCCCGTACCACTAGTCTGCCAAAAACTGTAAAAAGTATTTGAAACTGTTTTTTCTGGCATGATGAAAGCTTTGATAAATCAATTCTGAAAAGAAAACCATACCTTACAGAATTTAACTTTCATGAAAAAATTCCCAAGTGATAAAGATGAAATAAACAAAATAAATTCAAGAAAATGTTCTGAATGTAAAATTTCAGTGGGGCTATATAGATCGGGATTCAAACCCTTAACTTTAGACTAACCGACGGAGCTACCAAGTCAACAAAAGTGTTCGGAACCTGGTTGAACTGTGATACAGTTATACATGTACCCAAACGGAAGTTAAGGGGAGATAACAGTGTAAACGATAAACTACAGTGCAGTGGGACAGGGATCCTTAAGGAATATATATATAGTCATCACACAATTATGATTTTAATTTCACTTGTTATACAATTTCTGAAATTGTGGGTAAACATATTGGACATATTTTAAAATTTCACATTTCAAACCCTGCAGTAATCTAAGTCTTCTCTTATTTTCATAAATTCAGAAATAACCATATGTACATAGGGTGGTAACGTTTTTTCTTGTTTGTGCTTTTTTCCAATTTTATTATTTTTTCTTTCAAAGATATACGGTACTAAGTAAATTACACTGTCGGAAAAAAATTAAACAGGTTTAATTGGATTATATAGATCACATGACTCCAGGGAAACAAAATGTTGTGTCACTCTCATAAGCACTTGAGTTTCCCCAGTCATATTCCCCTTACTTGGAGCCTCTCTAGAAAAATGACCGAGAGGCATGACATAATGATTAATCTTCACTCTCATACAATATAACTAATCTCGGGGAAACAATCGATCATGTTTCCCTACAACATATGGGCAATAAAAGTATAAATTCATTATATCATAACAGCACAAGTGTTAATCATACGGACCCACAATTGTTCTACCTTAATTTTACAACTAAGTGTTCCTTTATGAAGTAGGAAATTATATATTTTTTTTTAGATTGGGAAGATTTTCCTTATTTTTTCTTCATTTTGGGAAAATAAAGCACATTCTTGGTAGGAGATAGCAGCTTGTATAAAATTATGACACTAAAAAAAGGCCAAAAAAAGGGAAACAAATCACTGACATGACCATTTAAAAGACATGAAAAAAACCTGATTACATAGGGTCCGTGGATATTCCTTCAGATAAATTCTCCAATAAATTTATGACCTGAATTCAATAACACAGATTAAATGATATTGACTAAAGAATCAAATCTATACTCTGGGCAGTTTTTGGCGTATCAGGATGAAACAGCTGTACCTCATATGGCAAAGAAAATATTCCACGATGAGCAAATGCACGTAAGACTGAAAGTTGGCCAGCTAAAACAGGGATCTATAGGCCTAGGTGACGAAATACACGGATTTGGAGTTTTCCTGTCAAATAAATAGGAATGAAATTAACAGTTCTGTTTGCTTTACATTCACCAATGCAATGCAAAGTGTAGGTCATTTAAAAAAAAATAAAAAATGTGATAACAAATCTAGACTTGTATTTGTGAAATTGATCGATAGCCACACAGATACAAGCAACCCTGATCAGGTCAAAAGAAGTGAAACTAAATCCTACGCCTTTTTAATATGACGTGAAAGATAACGCTTTCTGAAAAATGTCAGAGCCCATATATATTTCATTGATATGCTCTATAGGTATACATATAAACACTTAACAATGTCAAGAATTTAACTATGTAGGTCCAATTCTGAACACTGACAAGCCGAAATTGACAATTCACACGGTTAATATAACAGTACAGTATAAACTATATATTACAGATTTATAGGATTTTAACCACAAGGCTCATAGAGATCTGATTTACAAGGTATATTATTACATCATGTGAATTTAGAGCCAGGTTTGTGACGTAATACTCTGACATTTACCACCTCTTCACAAGAGTTCTACAATGTACATTTTTACTTGTAGAATTGTTGTTATGAACAACAATGGGGGAAGGGGGGGGGGGGGGGGATAAAAAAAACATGTTTAAAATGATTATCTTTAATACTTGGGAACTTTAATAAAACAATTAAACCTGTTCAAATTTTGGTTCCTTTAATAGTGAGGTTTTAATGGGCTTTTTTTATCAAAATATTTAAAGTATTTAAAAGTTAGGTTTTAGATCATAAAGCCGTAAATTTGCCATTAAACTGCAGAATCAATACATTTAAATATAATTTTGTAGCCTAGAGGTATTGAATGCTGATGTTTGATTAAAATGGGTGGGCTCCCGTTTCGTTTTATTTTATAAGTATATATATATACATACACACTCTAAGCATAAAATGTTCACGAAGTAAACACTCTAAAGTCTAACGACCATGATCTTCTGTACATTTTTAAAGCCTGTTTACAAAGAAATTATCATATCTATGTATAAATGTATTACTATAAATAATACAGTATACTTTTTCATAAGAATTAATTTAACAGATTAATATAAAAGATGTTTAGTTTATAATTCATAATTTCTACACTTTATTTGTTAATTTGTTATATTTATCTTCCTTAATAAAAATACCTGATAAAGTAGAGGAGTGACTCATAACTATACCATATATATAGCAATAATCGATGACTCATTTAAAGCAGGGAAGGTGAACCAATTACAATTACAGGAAAATTAAATACCTGGGTAGCTTCTTCTGCCATTTATTACAACACGCATGGGCTTAATTACTGTTGGATGAATATAACAACTAGCTTAAAAGTTCAGTGATTTAATTATTGCAAATACTTTACATGAATGAAGTTTCTCACATCAGCAGAGACCTGTCTGGGCATTTTTGATTATGAAAGAGCAGGGTAAAATGAAATACCGTAGGAAGTTTTAAGGATTCCTTTAGCAGAATTCCTTCTATAAAAATGAAGGGATATATATATACCGGTACCAGATATTTTCATCAAATATAAATAAAAAGGGTTTCTTTTCTCGAGTAAACATGTTTTACCTTACTTATAAATCTGAATCGAAATTGATTTAATGGCATAATTCAAAAGGGATATCTTTTCAAATATATATAAAAATTGTACATTTAAATTCACATGAAAATATTCGATATTCAATGTTTTCATGTCAATAGATCAAACATATCTACATATATATATACACGTTACATATTTTCACTGTAAAAGTACAAATGTCACATGCTTCATTATGTACGTGAACATTTTACCAATTTTGTTCAATAACAGACCATGCAGGAGGTCTAAGTGTGAAGGCTTTGTATGCAAGGTAGATGTTGTTCTGAATTCAATTTATTGGCATGCAACAGACAGTCAATACTTTTTTGGCCAGTTAAATGTTTGGGGGATTGGGGTGGGGGAATTTCAGAAAAAGAGTACCAAGGGGTGGAACAATATACGCCCATTGAATGCCATATATAGTGTTATATACTTTGCTATAAAAAATGTAGGAGAAAATCTGTCGAATCAAAATTCTTTTAATGGAGACACAACTTCATATCATGATTATAATGTATACCAAGTTTCAAAGAGATCCTTTGAAAAATGTAGGAGGAGATT
>JAUMHH010022239.1:0-10672 GCA_032359455.1 Chlamys rubida | reverse complement strand
ATACTCATACTTGACCTTTGTATAAAGTTTGACCAAACTCTGTCAAAGAATGAAGTTGCTAAGTGTTTACATTGAATCGGCACGGGACGGGACGGTACGCGACGGACATGGGCAACACTATATGCCCCCCCATTTTATGGCGGGGGCATAAAAATTGATTTTACAGAACACATTTCCCCCCTCACTTCTATAGTTATCTTTAAATCAAAAAATCCACAGGAAGTAACTCATAGACAACTTAAATTGGTCTATGAAATAAATGATTCCAATAGACCTAGTGTTTCTCATGGTGATTGTCTACAAGTCTACCGTTAATGTCAAACACTGCAGTCACTGTATCTACCCAGAACCAGTGATATGTTTTGTACTGTACATGTATGTGGACAATCAAATTTTCAAAACTCAAATTTTTTGATATGTGTAAAAATGTATATATTTTGTATAAGTCATCATTATGTGACTACCATATATTGATTTCAAAGGACAGGCATATTTTGTTTTCAGTTTTAATAATCATGAAAATTTCAGCAATTTGAAATTCACCTTCTAGTGTCTTTAAGCTAACAAGGCTAATTACACTATAGTCCTGTACATTATAGCACTAATGACTAACATTTTAATGGCCCTGTTTACCTGGTAAGGAAATTTAACTAACGATGGGCAATTAAAATTTTTAAAAAACAAATTTACTTTCTGCTTGTACACACAATTTCTATGGGATGGGTTGAGAATATAACGGTTGGTTTGTATTGTTGCTAGGGCTAGCATTGACAAACTGAATACACAAGTTCCGCTAATAAAAGTGTGCAAGCTATCGCTAGGTCAACAGACATTCAAGAGTAATGAACATAACACCCCGAACTATGTATGTCTACAGACAACAGAGCAAAAGTCTTACTTACATACAGTGGAGGAAATAATATCTCAGTTTTGTAAAGAATCGGTGACAAAACGCTATTTAAAACATATCTATCAAAGTACTCCAGGGTTTGGTTGTATAGATATAGCAGCAGTTAAATCAACAGAGGTAGACATATATTGGTGAAACAGGAATTCAGAGTAACATTAAATGTAGTTAGCACATCAATATACCTACTCTTACACACACGGTGTGTCAGACCTGACAAATATACCACAGTTTATATACATGTAATAACACATACATAGAATTTCTGGTCTACTCTCAGTTTTGATGAAATCTTCACTTAATAAAAAACATATAAATCTTTTTGGTAGTTATACCGTCAGAAAGAGGACACATTTTTTACATAAGAATATCTACTTAATTGATATTTCTATAGGGAACACTTCATTGGTCGTCCATAGTAATAGTGACATTTCCTGACAAATTCCTTGAAAGAGGAAACTTGCTATACTGACATCACCAGAGAACTACTACAACAAAGGACATGTAATACACTGACACCTCTATATATAGACATGTACTACACTGACACCTCTATATATAGACATGTACTACACTGACACCTCTATATATAGACATGTACTATACTGACACCTTTATATATATATATGCGTACTGCACTGACACTTTTATATTAGACATTTACTACACTGACATACACCTCTATATATTGACATGTGCTATACTGATACCTCTTTATATAGAAATATACTATACTGACACCTCTATTTATAGACATATACTACACTGTCTGACAACTCTATATATAGACATGTACTATACTGACACCTCTATATACAGACATATACTACACTGTCTGACAACTCTATATATCGACATCATGACAGTAGATGGAGTAACCATTCAATACCAAGTGCAATATGCTATACAGATACTTTCAAAGTATATTTTGAAAATCAAAACATCCCTTGACAATAAAAAATTCTGACCCGGTTTACTGACAGTGACACAATGCTAGTCATGTTCTTGGCATAGAAAACAAGGAATCTCTAGTCATAATGGTATCTTTATTTATTCTTACCCTTTAAAAAGGGCATTTGAAACATTGCATTAACCTGCTGTAAGATATTAACACCAGTAATACAACGATTCCTTTGATTAGAAGGATACTCTACAGCTTATACTGTAGGTACTGATCTCTGATGAGTTTTGTTTACCGTAGTCCTTATGTGCTGGTCAAATACAGCCTTAACAGGGTCATCTAAACTGCTATACACCTAACGACATCTGTAAATCTTACCTGTGTTTTATTACCTGTACAGGTAAGACTGATTTGTAAACAATCTCCTTGTAAGGTATTGTTACAGTGATGTGTATCTAGACCCCAATATAACACTTCGGATACAATCACTATCTCAACAACAAGAATGTTTACGATTAGTCAACTTAACATGTTTTAAACAAATAGGTATAGGACACTCATCTCAAATGATATCTTAATATATTTTATTTGTTTGTGATAACAAAGTCATGCAAATAAATAATTTGTCAAAATAAACTGGGTTTTACAACAAAAATGTGTATTATAAAACATTTTACATTTTTCTTTTCAAAATGTTAAGACAAGTATTCTTCTCTGAATTTTTAAAAGTATTGCTAGATACAAGATTCAAAATTTAAATTTATGAGGACGATATCAACGAAGTTAAATCTTATATCATCATTTTGTATTTAATAAATATCGTCCATAGTTTTCCCTCCAAAGCAATAAAATATTCTCACCGAAATGTGGATTTTAATTGAATTTTAATTGAATAAACCTTGGATACATAAACTACATTAAAAGATATGACAAGTTTCGGAACAAACAGAATGAGCTTGTTTACTGGTTCAAAGGAAATTAAAATTTAAAAAGATTTTATTTTATGCATGTATCTTTTGTACAAATGTCTGTACTGTATAATTTCAATAAAACCATATCTGTTTGTATCAACTGCTTTTACATGTATCATTGAAAACTAAAAGTCATGTTCAAACAAGATAGAAAATTACATTTGAAGTGAATTTTTTGTTGTTTATAACATGATTATTGTGGCAGGGCGGGAGATGAATGTTTCTCCAATAAAATTTATCTTTTCTTCACATGTGATCACACAACGTCTGGACCTATAAATTATGAACATTTTTACAAGTGGGTGCTTCTAGTGTATAGATTTGTTCGAATTCTTTTACAGCGATTTCTTTATCAGGCCAGAGTAAATAATTGCTTTGTTGCATGAGAAGTGAAGTACATTACACCTACAGAAAACACACCTCTATGTCAATTCAATTTTACAGGTAATGATTTAAATATACCTACCCTCGTATCAAATGCCTCTGATTTATTATATACTTTTATTTATAAGTTTTGTTAATAAACATGTGAAAATGAAATGTCAAAATTGAAGAGTTGAATAGACAATTCGAAAACTCAAATGTCATCCAAAATATGTCATTATTTCTTGATTCATGTACTTTGAAATCATATTATCTTGTTGTATTTTCATTGGAGGATGCTGGATGAAATCAAGGTTTAACACCTCAATTTTGATGTTCATCAAAATCAATGATTTTTAAATGAAAAAAACAAGCATAAGTTACAGATTTTGTGAAATTGATTCAGTATTTACAACAAATATCATCATAACGCCAAATTGTATTTCATTGTTTTAAAAGCTCAACCGAAATTGCCACCACTCATTTTCACTTTGGAAAACACTTTTCCCCATCAATCATAATGCTAATACACATGCATCTGGGACAGTGAGTCCTTTTTGTTATGAGACCATTAATAATTCAGAAAACTATATAAATAAAAACAAATTGTGTGGATGATCAGGGTTGAGGTTAGAATTACCTTTGACCTGTTGAAGAATTTACTAGGTGGTTGTGGTCTTGCAAGATTGCGATATTCGTTACAGAAGTCGTTCCTGGACTTGCTGCGGAAATGGCCATAGTATCCAGATGGAAACTGAAATAATCAGATACATTTTATATTACCAGTAAAGATCGAAGCATAATTAACTTTAATTCTAAATTAAATCAAACTTATTCTTAGCTATTTAGACTAACATATATATTATAACTCTGAGTATCGTGAAGTTTAGAGGAATCTCAGATATTATTGCTGGTAAACAAACACAAATGTGAAAGATCATAAAATAAACTGGCTTTAAAGTTTAAATATTGTAACATATATGAGAGTATTGTGAACTGTTCATACAATGGGGTTAAAACCAGCGACTCCCAACCTGCTTCTCCATCAAATAGTCTGCCCCTCCCCTTCCTGGTGTTAAGCTAGACAGCAATGTGATCCTATGTGCAATTAAAACTTGATCCAATAACAGTAGTCTAAACGATTACAATAATAATTTCATTTGATCTGATTTTTTCCATGTCAAATATATTTATCCCTTGTTTATTGTTGACAACTGTCATGCATACACAACAATAATATTAACAATATAAACACATTCCAGTCCTGCTTTAACAACAAGTAACGGTCCTAATTGCTGTTCTGATAGCTGAACAGTAGGAGCTAATACAGAAATCTACTGTTTACTCACCCACGTTCCGACGACTTGTTCCGTCATCTTCTTTTTTGCCATCCTTCGTAGGACGGGCAAATTAAATCCGGTTTGTCACACCGATATAACTCAGTTAATATTACTTATGTTCATTAAAGAAATCATCCGGGTCTTTAACTTAATTCGTTATCAGATGATCTCGTGGGGGCCTGAACTCGAGTTACCAAGAAGCCCGGTTTCAATGCGAGTGTTAATGGCGGTGTAAACAAATCGTAGCTAGTGATGGTTACGCTAAGCCAATCAATAGCAGTGTCTTATCCGAGCAAGGTGTCCCGAGCACATTCGGAATATTTCGGACCTTTAAGATATAGTTAGTCGTAAAGTCCAAATACAGACCGATTTACCAGCTGCTGTCGTCTGTCGTCTGCTGGATCATCAAATTTTGCAATGAGCTACTAAGTACTGAGTCAAGTAGAAAAACAGTGGCTCCTCAGTAGGACGGGGTACTGTTGGGACTGTAGACTGAAGTTGTTAACTGCTGTAAGTATAAAATATCAGTAGGACGATTGACTTACTGATTTCTTTTTAAAGATGTTGAGATTGCTTTGATGTCAAAGTCTTTTTTATTGTTTTTTTTCCTGTTTTAGGAGACGTCATGTATTTAAATCAACTTACAACCAGGGAATTGTTTTCAAATAACTTGAGGTAAGCTTTGAATAGAAATGTTTCGAAAGTAGCAATCAAATCACAGACATTAAATTAATATTTTTGGGAACAATAAATATCAGAATTTAGGCTGAATGTGTACATTTTTACAAGCTTGGTGAAAAAAAGAGCAAAAATTACCAATGAAAAAAACCCACTAAAAATAAACCCCACATCTTAATTTCTTCTTTCCATACTAATGTATCAATACACATTTTTATAGTATTACTTTTAAACTAGTATGCTATGTACATTATCGCCAAGTACAGTGGTGTAAATAAATTGTAAAAAGTGTTAGGGCATCTTTTTTTAGCTTGACCACAGGCACATGTTGCAAAATACACCTGGTAAAAATTGGCTCACAGCTTCAATCCTACTAGAATTTGATTTCATTTTATGATTAACATTTTTTGCTGAATTTAAAAATGAATAGTTTTAAAATTACCTTAACATTTCTTTACACGCATTAAGTTGAATGGAATGCTAAAATATAAAAAATACTTGAGATGACACAAGACCTGTCTCCTACATTTCATTTACATAGGGTGGTATGCCACTGGACCTCCTACTCCTAGAGGCCCTTGCACCTCAATTTCCGAAGAAATAAAACCAGTCTCATTAAAAATGTGTTTTCTCCCTGCTCTCAGAATTCCTATACCGGGTATTCCCTGAATAGTTCAACATGACACTATACTGGACTCAGTCCACCCTCGATACTGGTTGTAAAAGATGTGCATTGATTAGGTTGCCTAACAAGTGTCAGCTGTAGGGAGTTTTCCTTTAGCTCAGCAATAGAGCATCGAGCTGGAGAGCCAAGGGTTGCGGGTTGAGCTCCAGCGTTGGCACTATCTTTATCACTATTCCTCGTCCTACTACAAATTGGTGCCTTTGACCCTCCCCGTTCAAGGTACATGTAGGAGAACCCTTGGCGGGGAGTCAAAGAACCTGGGTTGGTGTTAGAAAAAAGGGGGGAATAGTGTAAAAGATATATGCATTGATTAGGTAGCCTTACACAAGTCAGCTGTAGGGAATTTCTGTTTAGCTCAGCAGTAGAGCCTCGGGCTGGAGAGCCAAGCGTTACAGGTTCGAGCCCCAGCGAGGGCACTATCTTTATCACTATTCCTATACACTGGTTATGCTCACTATCGCTCTCTGCACCTCTGGAATATTTCATAGCAAAATTGAAGGCTTGCTGCTAGCTATTTGATTGGTCTCAGTAAAAAAAAATTGACCAATCGCAGGCTGATGCCTCTCCTTTATAGATTACAACAGAGCTACACCCGACTTCAAAGTCTTCCTTGTCTCATCCACAAGGTAAAGTTTTGATATTCCGGGGATGCAGAGAGCAAAAGTGAGCGTAACCCCTAGCATATCGAAGATGGACTCAGTCTAGTAGAATAGGCCTGCTGTATTCCACTGCATGATTGTAAGAGGCAACGAATGTGCCTCTCCCCCCTGCAGAATTGAAGGTGGTTTCTTCCTTTTCTTCCGTTTAGGGGACACAGAGATCAATAATAGACCTGCTGTATCCCACTGCATGTGTATCGTAAAAGGCCACTAATGTGGGATCCCCTGCAGAAAAAAGGAGTTTTCTACTGTGTCTTTTACTGAGAGGACATTGAATGAAGAGATCAAAATAGATCTGCTGCCCTCCATTGGAAGACCCCCATTATATAGTTACCGCCATTGGTCCTGCAGTCACTTCCAGCACCCTACCACACCTTCAGACTTGTTGCTTTGATCTTTTGCTGATTCCTAAATCTTCGTGCACTGATGAATAATTTAATCTATGCTCAGACTTTGCATCATTATTCCCCCTGTTATGCCTTCCATGTTCAGGTTTATAATCCAGAATTCTTTGTATTTGTTCTGCAGTGAGCGACATGAATATGCTGAAGGAAATGAAAGTTTATCTCAACTACAGAACTCACAGTACAATGAAATGATGACTCAAAATTCACAGGATGCTTTCAATTCTCAACAGCTATCCAGTGGGTCAGAAGTACAAAGTGTATGAAACTTTCTTAAACCAACCTCATAGATCACAGATGCCTTTTAGTACAGTACTATACAATATTTCTTATTTGTTGTGTCAAAATTGTCATACTTGAACAAAAATGTAATGACTCCGGATATACAATCAAAATTGTCTGATGATTTATTTACATTTAAATTTAATTTACTTTGTTATAGAAGTTAACAAATATTGTTCAATTCTCTTAAAAAATTCTCTATTTTGTTCATCGTTGAAAGGTATAAAGTTTAAATGAAACAATATTCAATGGACACAATTGTGGAATTGTGTCATTTGTTTTCCAGTCGCAGGGGCGCAGAAGATTCTTAGATAATTACATGTCTGTAAATGGTAACCATCAATCTAGAGGACATGGAAATATCCACCAAAAATCGTCGAAGAGTGATCACCCCAGCTCTGCTGTTTCTACGAAGTCTAATTTCCAACAACAGCTACAGTTTAACAAAGCCAAAGCCAGAGAACGAGATGAAAGGTACTGAACTTGAAAAACAATATTTTGTGCTTAACATATTGAAATAGAAGTATTTATATCAAATAAATATAGGGGCTCCACATTATCTGTCAGCTATGTCAATTTTAGAGAAGTGCTAAATGAGTCGGAAGCTTTTCATTTTTTTGACACATAAACTTCTAGTACCTGGTACTGTATTTTGTTTTGATTTAACAAACATCATCAGTAAATTTAGTTTTCAATATTTCAATGTTCATATCTTTCTATGTTCAAAAATATCCCCTTAGGGTTTTAATTACCATTGGGGTGTGTTGTTCAAAATTGGTCAGTGGGGCATGGCTGTATAATTGGATCATACTTGTAGACATGTAAATATTGATAGGTTAGATTGAAATGACATTGATAAAAAGTCTTGAAAATGTTTGAAAGGATTGTTTTATTTGCAGAGACCTGTTGAATGTGGTTGTAAAGACAGTAAAAGATTGTTCAGAAGATGTAAGCAATTCAAAATCTTAAAAAAATACACCTGATGTTCAGAAATATTACTGATGTATTGTACTGGAATAAAGTTTTTGTTATTAGCCAGGATTCTATTATTAATCAAAACTGGCACCCATGCCCAATAGATTTTCTGTCAGGACTTGTGAAAATTTTCCTTATTTTCACATTATTGGATATTATAGGGTAGACTATTGTTGCATTCTTTTTTCAAAATCTGGAAGAAGGCTCATACTCTTAATTTGAAATGATACACTTGTGTTAACAGAAATTTTGTGAACAGGAATTAGTTTATTTAGAATCAGTAACCTGAAATAAGAAATGTCAATGCTTGATAGTGTAAGTAAATAGCAATGTATGCATATTGATAGTGAGATGGAAGTGTTTGACTTGCTTTAGTAACTATCAATTAGACAGTATTCATTTGTCTGAGTTGCTGTTTTTAAATCATTGTTCAGATTTACTGTAGTTGTGCTCTTTATCATAATGATAATAATATGGCATTATTACCGTATTAAAGCATATAAGGTATAATTGTTCACCTTACAGGTAAAGTGCACTATGAATGACATGCAAGATATCCTGAGTAGATCAGCCAACACCACAGATGACAAACTGTCTGTAATCATGTCTTCAAGTAAGCAACTTATTTATTTAGGAGATTTATTTTACCACAAAAATAACTAAAGCAAAAGTAACTAAACATGCAGCATCCCCTTTCAGGGGGCCAGGGAAAGGTTCACCGTATACTAAATTGTTGATTTATTTCATGAAAACAAATCTGCCTGGACAGTATTTTTATGATCACACTTGCACAGTGAGTGTTAATACCGTGATACTCACAAAGGGTCAATTTAGTTCCAGTTTGAGGTCAAATGTAAATAATTATTTTCATTTTGCAAGTCTTGTGCAGATCAGTTTGATTCCAAATAATATTTTGATAGTTAATATTTATGACCACCACTTGTACTGTACTACTTACAAGGTCATCATCACTGCATTCTTAGATGTTCTGAAAGAAAAAATATGTTGCAGTTTCACAAAATATACAGAAGAACTATGAAAAAATGATTGCTGCTGTACAGGAACGTGATCAGAAAAGGCATCAACTAAACAACTTGGAGCATGAAATAAAACAGGTCTGTTACTTGAATTTGTAATTAATTCAGACCTGTGAATATCAAACTTGCATTATTGATCCATCAAAAGATGGGGAAATTTTCCCTGTTGTTTTTTAAGTAAGCATATTGAACTCTTGAGGGTGATTGTGAAGGTGATTTTTATTCCTCCAAAAAATTTGACAGGCAGGGTCTATTTCTCAGGCCATGCTTTTGTTTGCAACTAAGTAGCATGCAGAACTTTCATTATTTTCAATTCTTTAAAACAAACTGGAATATAGGCAAAGGGAAGCAATTCCATTTGCAATTAATTTTATATGTCCACATGAAATGCAAGGCATATATCATGGTTTGGCACTGTACGCCCATCTGCCCTTCTCTCCATTCTTTCTTCTCTCCATCCACAATATTGTGTTTGGCTCATAACTGTGTAACACTTGCTTGGATTCTTATTAAACTTCATAGGATTGCTGCCTGTAATAAATGGTGTGTCATGACCTTGCTAGAAGGTCGTATCCCCAAGGTCAAGGTCATGGGGCATCAATAGAATATTGTGTCAGACTTATAACTTTGCTATTCTTACTTTGATTTGTACTTTAAAGGATTGTTATCCATAATCCAAGAGTGTGTCATGACCTTGACCCAAAATGCAAGGTCATGGAGAATCCAACATTTTTAACTATTTGTTGATAGTGAACCAAAAAAGCATTGGTTCCAACTTTTACCTATGGTCATATTTTCAAGGTCAATGTTATGAATCTTTAACATGTTGGAACTATGTCTGGGCCATAATTTTGAAGCAATAATGCCCGAGGCATCCAGTCTCGCACACTGGAGGTCTCCTACAGAGCCCACACAGCAAGCTGAATTGCTTTGTTATATTGATGATTAATACATGTATCATGATGCAGACATAGTATGTAACCGTTCAACAGTGTCTATTATTTTATATTGGGTAGGATCCCCATACTACTGCAAAAACTGTAACTATGAATCGGAAACTTTCCCCACATGAAAATAGCTTTAATAAATCATTAGCTCACCTGCCCGAAGGGCAAGTGAGCTTATGTCATGGTGCGGCGTTCGTCCGTCGTCCGTCAACTTTTCCTTTAAACAACTTCTTCTGAAGAACGGACAGGCTTAAGAGTCATGATATTTGACTGAAAGATTTGTTGGTAGGAGCCTGACTAAGTTTGAGAACGAAAATGACCTTGACCTACTTTCAAGGTCACAGGGTCAGGGGTCAAATATGTCAAAAATTTCAAACGACTTCTTTTGAAGAACTAAAAGGTATAGAATCTTCATATATGGCTGATGGATTCCTGGGATGGAGCTCAACAAAGTTTGAGAATGAAAATGACCTTGACCTACTTTCAAGGTCACAGGGGTCAAATGTGTCAAACACTTCAAACG
>JAUMHH010022227.1:4663-17552 GCA_032359455.1 Chlamys rubida | reverse complement strand
TATTTCAGGTATGGTAAACCCTTGTTTACATGATTGTAGCCCCTCTGTCCTGGTTTTATTTCAGGTATGGTAAACCCTTGTTTACATGATTGTAGCCCCTCTGTCCTGGTTTTATTTCAGGTATGGTAAACCCCTGGTGTTGGACATGATGGAGGTGGATATGTTTGACACTGTCACCATGAGGTTTGATGAAATTCTTGAGGGCCTCATGAGCAAGATCATGGACAAAAGCATTTTGGAGGAGGAAAAGTGAGTTATATGCTCTTTATACATAGTACCTTTTAATAACCAACTTTCATGATTATTAGTAGTAATTCTATTTCTAAAATAATTAAAAGGAATTTCCGTCAGTACATATTAGCTTGTCAATCCTGTCCCTGATATTGGTGACAAGGGCCCAGTTGTTACAGATTACCACCTTTCTAAAATTCAGTGGAGTTAGCGGTGCAAGTGTCAGGAAAACCTAGAAGCCTTTCTCAACACTTCAGAACTTTATCCACTTTCCCCGCGCCATTTTTGTCATCATTGATTTTTGTCCCTGTTATACATTAGTTTGCATTTTCCCATTAATGTTTTCATTCTTTTTACAGTTACTTGCAAATAGTGAAAAAATCTGATGGAGATGAGTATGAAAAGACAAAATTCAACGACTTACGAACAAAAAATTTCAAATTTGTTATCATCACCAAGAATCCATATCCACCAGAGGAACTACTGGAGAAGTCCTATGTTATTCGTATGTATGTACCTACCTGAACTACTGGAGAAGTCCTATGTTATTCGTATGTATGTACCTACCTGAACTACTGGAGAAGACCTATGTTATTCGTATGTATGTACCTACCTGAACTTCTGGAGAAGACCTATGTTATTTGTATATATGTACCTACCTGAGGTGGACTAACAAAATTTATATTGTAATAATACTATACAACATTTATATAGCACCCTATATAATTTGTAAAATTACTCCAAAGCACTTTAGATTGTAAGTACCTTGCACTGCTCTCTGGTGATTTATAGTACCTGGGGGGAGGACTGCTGAGGAGTTCTGAAAGTTACATGTTGTTGGTATGTATGATGGAAAGTTGGTCTGGAAATGGACATAAATTCTGAGATTTACAAGTGGAAATACTAGCAACAGCATTTTGTCTGGACAATTTTGACCATTCATTGGTCGATTTGAGCAGCTGGTATCTATAGTGTCCATATATTGTAAGTCGGAAATTGTTCATTATATATAATGTAGGTAACATTATATATATATATATATATATAGGTGATACCAGACTTTATAGACTGTTTGGAGCTTTACCAAGATTGACTCTTTTGAGGTTTTAAGATGGATCAAAATTGAACTCATGAGGCTCTGCCTCTGTTTATTTATCAATCAAAGCTAGATAATCTGTGATCAGGACTAGATATCATGAACATTTACAGACTCTTCATAACAGTCTATGTCTTCCTTCACAAACGGGTGTAAGTACTCTGTACTGTATTTTGAATTCTAAAAGCAGTCAAGGTTAGGCAATACCACTAAGTAGTCAGAAAGTCTGTTCTAGTACAAAAACTGTAAAATTGTACAAAAAGATGTCACAGTGTACAGCTGTACGTAGTTCGTATGTGGAGTATCACAATTATACTGTTGACTGTGCCCTCATGTTCTTAGTTTTGACATATGGCGATAATCCTCTCACCGAATGTCTTCTAGTTCCATTTTGAATTAAAAAATTATATTGATATACATGTGTATGCCTTCAGTAAGCAATTAACAATTGAGGCTTAATTATGTTCCCACTTTACAGGGTAGAACAAGTCTCATGATACAGAAATCCTGGTAGATAATTTACTCTTTCATATCCATGAATGGAGGATAGTCCTAGAGAAACACTCTAGCACAATCTTAATTTGGATTTTAATAATTCTAATTAAGATGTCAAAATAATTTTATGTGAATCTGTTCATTTAATACCAAAGACGCTTATATATTTTATCAATTTACTTATGTACACGGTTGTATAAAAGGACATAATATACTTGTCAGGAATGTTCTGAACTTCAGTGAGACCCAGACTCCGAGTTTCATCAGAGGTGGAACCCGCCATGGTGAATCCTCCAATCTTACCTAATTATGAAAGAGTATTTTAATTTCTCCCAAATTGTGTCTGATTTATATAATGTTCTGCAATTACTAAAATCCAGATTAAGATGTCAAAATAAGTGTATGTGAATCTGTCCATTTAATACCAAATATACTTATATATGACATGTGTACAACTACACAAGTAAAATTATATTTTTATATATCCGTGTTGTTTTTCATTACAAGATATTTATGCATTACCTGCCACAGTTAAAGGGTCGAGGCTTTATCGTTTTATTTTGAGAAGTCATTTGAAATGTTTCACATATTTGAAACCTGTGATCTTGAACACATTTCAAAGTCATTTATTTAATATATATATAATCACTTATAATGATTTTATTTATAAAGAAGTTATTTTAAAAATATATACAAATTTGAACCCTGTGACCTTATAATTAAATGGAGTAAAGGTAATTTATTTAACAACTTTGCCAGCCTTTGGCTCATCAGGTGACCTCTTAAAGGGAGACAAACTATATATATAGTGAGTTTGTCAAAACAACTCTGAAAGGACAACATACTACAAAAAACAACTGATAGATGTTTATTGATGGATTTGTGCAACAATAGAAAACAGATTGCCAGGTATGATGTGTCAGCATGTCTAACTGGCCCTCCAAGGAGGGGTCTGATTATGCCGTATAGGCCCTCCAGGGAGGGGTCTGATTATGCCGTATAGGCCCTCCAGGGAGGGGTTTAGTATGCTTTACTGGTCCTCTGGACATTATCTACACCCCTTTCCTCCTCCAATATTTGTGAATGTTACAGTCTTGGATATTCTATAATTAAGGTAAAGAGTACATGATCAAAAACAAAAAACATTACCATTGTTATTTTATTACAGATAAGAAATATTTGTTAAAAGTAATTTCTTCAGAAGAATTCCACAAAAATAATATTTTGTGATGAATTTAACGGAAATATAGTTGTTCGAAATTGGAGTATTTGAAAACAGAAATAATAACCCAAAACTACTGGGTAGAATGCTGTAAATCTCTATCTACTTTTACCATTGTTGCTATCTAGGAATTATAAATGCACAGCAACAAAATGAGAGATGATACTTTTAAAGGGGAAGTAACTCCAAGTCAGAAAATCTAATGTTTTCTTGCTTCACTCTGAAGTGGTACTCGGCTTCACAGAGGTACCCTTTACCTTAATTGGAGGTGGACATAGGATCAGATGTAGCAACTCATCAAAACAAAAACTTAAGCATGTAAATATCATGACAAAAATATTCAAATAAAATTTGCTTCCTGCATTGATAGTACTTCATATATCACACAACATTCGTTGTGACCAAAAATATTAAAATCACAGACTATCATAACTACAATGTATGTCAGTTAGAAATGCTACCCCAGCCAACAGTCTGGGGCCAACCACAATAGCCACATATTTCAAGTAAATACTAGGGACTGGGTTATATTCCATGGCTGTAGTACGTACCGTACTGTATTACAAACTACTTACACTAAAGTGATTAATATTAATAATTAAAAGTGTTAATTAATTTTACAGTATAATCTGTCTAAACCAGACCCTGTCTAATCCAGATTCCTATTTATGTTGACTTTAATATTAAGTCATGCTATTCCTTTTTTACCATCAGTATTATCCCGATATTTTCTATAGTTTTAACAAACTTGCAATCACATCAAAATCATTATTAAAACACTTCATTTATTTTGGCCTTTCACTCCTTTTTATTGTCGGTTGACTTCCCCCACCAAATAAGATGTACAGAATGTAAGACAGGAACAATTGACTTTCATTTACATAATTATCTCAAATCATTAAATGTTAATTTACGGAGACACTCGTCAATAATTATATCTCTATGAACTTGAATCTTTATAAACTGGCCAAACATTTTAGTCCGAGTCATGTCTGGTTTATTCCGGTTTATTCTGGTTGTACTGTATTTAATATCTTTCCTATATTAAAGCCCCTATAGATTACATTAAACTTCAGATGTTTTCAGGTTTGTTGTCCATACTTGATCAGTTGAGATACACAACATGTATATAATATGTTGAACAGTCCAGCCTCATTAATCCAACTGCCACTATAATTCATCAATGTGTTTGGGGACAGATAGGCCGTTTTTGCTGTACAAAGTTGTCCCAGTTATCCAGCCATCTCAAAATACAACCAGTTTTACTAGGAATGATGCTGGCTCCAGTATCTATCGAGAATGGAGGTAGCTTGATTATCTATTAGGAATGAGAAACAAAGGTTGCAAAATGAACTAGATGTACTAGGAACAAATGTGGCTGGTGTATCTATTATTCTAAGGTTCTAGGAGTGAAGGTTAAGCTGGATTATCTACTGGGAATGAAGGTGGCTGGATTATCTACTGGGAATTAAGGTAGATGCATTATCTACTAGGAATTAAGGTGGCTGGATTATCTACTGGGAATGAAGGTGATTGCTTTATCTACTGGGGATGAAAGTGGCTGGATTATCAACTGGGAACCAAGACGGCTGGATTATCAACTGGGAACCAAGATGGCTGGATTATCAACTGGGAAAGAAGGTGGCTGGATTATCTACTGGGAATTATGGTGGATGCATTATCTACTTGGAACAAAGGTGGCTGGATTATCTTCAGAGACCAAAGTTTGCTGCATAATCTACCAAGAATAAGGTGGCCTGATTACCTTCCGTGAACAATGGTGGCTGGATTATCAAGACTGTACCCTATATGTCAGTGTTGGACTCTTTGAACCCACAGAACACTCTTTTGCAGAGAAAATGAATGTGACATACGTCATCCTTTGATTACTACAGTATAATCCTACGGTGATTACATGAAACTGGTAAGAAAATTCATTCACATAATTGTCACACCTATGCCATACATTAACTTAAAACTAGGATAAACGTTAATACACAACACACAGTCTCTTCAAGATGTCATAAAGACTGAATTGATTGTAATGAACTGTTGATGCATAGAAGAAAACACTCCAAGATTAAATGCCATTCTAATCCCTTTACTGAAACTGAAGGTATAATATCACAATGCTTAAGATATGTGGATGCAGAATTAATCAATTCTCCTTTAATAGCCTTGTTTATTCTATCTGAGGTAATACGGTACAGTATACTTACTAACTGATATGTAGTTAAGGTAAAGAGTACCATCAAGTTAAAATATACAGATAAATCTGCTCAAGCGACCATCTTTTCTATGGGACCACTTTTCATTCCGGTCGAACGTTTTTGCTTTGTAACTTACCTGTTTTAAGCGACCATCTGTCTAAAGTGACCAGCGACCACCCATTACTGCCCCCAGCGATTATGCTGAAAGACCATATTTGACCAAATTTAATGATCATTTTTCACAAAATTTACCAAACGATAATTTTTTATGAGAAATGAAATAACTGTGACTTTATATTTAGGACCTTCACCAAATTTGACCCATCTTCGCTAGCCAAGTGTTCGCTTCGTACGAAGCGAACACTTGGCTAGCGAAGGTGAGTTTGACCATGGGCTTCTTAATGATCGTTTCAATTTAGTATACCAATTTGACGAAATCAGTTTCCCAACTTATAATACTTTCGTTGATGTGCTGACACCAAAATGTCATTTTTTCTTATTGTCGATATGTTGATTTAGCACTGAATACTGTCATTTACCCTAGTTGAGTGTAACCCGGGCCTTTTGATTGCACGTGTCCTGCTTAAGGCAACGTAACCTTTTACCCTGTGATATCCTGTGTATTACCAAATATATTTATCTGAACTATTTCAGACATTTGTATAAGTCAGTTTCTACACTGCATTCCATATTACCAGGAAACACATACTGCCAAGTATTTTACATATTAACAGTTCTTTGAAATTTGAGTATTTTATGGGGAAGCAATTAAAACAATAATTGAAAACAGAAATTCCAAGCATTCAAGTTGACACCTACATGTATCTATATATACTGCCAACACTAGATCGACCTGTAGCACAAGGAAAACACTTCTTCATGATTTTAACAGGTTAAGTGGTACTCTCTACCTTAAGACTACAATCTGTGGTACTCTACTACAAAATGTACTACAATCTGTGGTACTCTTTACCTTATTACTACAATCTGTGGTACTCTTTACCACAAGAGACTACTATCTTTGTAGTGTGTAGGTGAACGTGTTACATGTGTATGTAATAACATGTACAACAGGTCTGCTGACACAGATGTCATTAGCTGGACACACTTCATTATTTTTCACTACTGATACCATTTACCAATACAAGCATAAACCAAGTTAAAAAACAAAACTTTCTAACTAATTGTCATCACTATATTAGTCTAAAAAATTGAAATTGTGAGCTATATATTATCAGATAAACCTATATAATTTCAAATGAATAATATTCTCCACTGTAATCACAATGAAGTACCAAAATGTAGGAGGTGTGTGGTGCCAGATTATTTTTTTCTCCTCTTATCCTATATTCAGGCAGAACTCCATAGAAAATATTAATTCAGGAACAAGGAACTAATAATTTTATCAAGCGAAGTACAATACTCCCTAACTTCGGCTTAAGTAATGTTGTGACTCTACAATGTTGCACATTAAAATGTCAAGTAAATAAATATAGTTTTTACCTGGTAATACAAGATGTACATACAATACAGCATTCATTAAGTTACCTTATATATGTTTATATTAATTAAATTAGTTTATATATATTTATGTGAATTTGTACAATTGATTTATATATCCATGTAAAATTAAACAATCTATTTACATATTCATGTAAAATTGTACAACCTATTTACATATTCATGTAAAATTGTACAATCTATTTACATATTCATGTAAAGTTTTGTAATTTATTTACATGTTTATGAGAAACTATACAATTAATTTACAATTTCACATGAAACTGTAAAATGATTTTACATACTTATGTAAAATTGTCTACATTTATTTAGATATACATGTTGTACTTAATTAGTATCATTAACTCTCATGTACAGGAGGAGGAAGTTAAATACTGCAACCTTCATAGTTCAAAACATTCCCCAAAAATAGAATCTTTGCACTACATCAAAAAATAAAACACTATATGCATCTACAAAATGGCCTACTACACCTGTTCTACCACAGCTACTGACAGTAGGACTTGTAAGTAGAATTTAAAACAAAAGGCTTTATTGATCATTCTCATGGTGACAGTTAATGTACATGTACCTCATAAAGCTGACCAGTATTTTTGGACCCAGGTAAAGGTTCTGAGGTTATAAATAACTGATTGGAGACATTTTTCATGAAACAATAACTTACTTAGTTATGTGCATATACATATACCTGTAGGTTACAACACATGTTAAATGTACGAGTTTTACAAAAAATCTAACCAGCACATGTACAGATGACAATTATATTAAAAATTGAAATATTAATTACAAATTACTTTGGAATAGCCTATACTGACAAAAAAGAGTGTATAGCAAGAAATTCAGTGAGTTGTTTAGTGGTATTTTTTATCTCATTTGGTAACTGGAGAGAATAATTTTAAAAGGACTAAACAACCTAAATGAAGGGTAGACTATTTTCCATGCAGATTGTTGGTTCAAGTGTGGAATTTTCAGTTATATTTATCTCCTTGCCAAACATACAGCTGGCCAGGGTTATTGCAGATATGAATAAACTTGTTAAATGGGTCTCCATAAAAAAGAAAATTGTGGGTGGTGGTGTGGGGTTATTAAAAATAACACCTCCCCCCAGGCCTTGTAATTCCCCCATAATAATTTGTCTATTTCTTTATTTCTAGAATACCCTTACAAAAATAGTCTCTCACATAGCACTAAATAAATCTAATCAAAATTGGTCAGAGTCACAAAAAATGCCTCCTTGCCCCCAAACCTCTTTTACTCCCTCCCATTATGTGTATATTTCTAGAAAATCCCTAACTAGAAAAGTTTATCAGATATGACAAAACATAACTGTAAGTGGTTGGGGTCACAAAAATGTGCCTCCCTGTGCTGCCCAATTATATTACAACTTCTGGAATAACCCTTACTAGAAAAGTCTCTTTTATAAAACTCAAAAAAGTATGTGCCGAGTCTCAATGTAGGGACACTTATTTCAGAAGACACTCATAAACGAATTGAGCAAATTATGAACAAAACATAACCTGGCTAAGGTGCACTGCTAGATAGAGTATGTTTTTGGTATGAGACACAAACAACTGATAATTTCAACAAAAAGATTATCCAAAAAATATTTAATAAAATCTCATTATAAGCACTCAAAATTAATAAATCACAAAATTTATATGACAAGTATAAATTAAAACTACAGAATGTATAAATCAGTTTAGTGATGTTGATGAAGGGACATATATCCTTCTACCCCTAAACATCCATTTAAACCTGTCTACCAAGAATTCAACCTCATCCAACACATCCAACCTAAGGGCACTGGTAAATATACTGGTAAATATACGTAAAATTTGCACAAAATCTTTGTTGAGTAAAATGTGTGATATAATAAGTGCAGTCAACATAAACTTCCACGCCTTGTTTTACTGGCAACACATAAGAATTCTATCAGACATACAGCTTCACATGTAAAAATTAATTTGGTGATATATATGACAAATAGGGATAAAATGGACACAAAAATTACAAAAAGGATTTTTCTCAAATTGTGAGGAAAAAGAAGTGACTATTTTTGAAAATGTTCATGATGATGAAAATGACACTTGGAACTTTTTCAAGTAACTTTGCTTTACAAAAATATTTTCAAATTAATAACGGCACATCCAAGAATATGCCTGGGTATTTTGAAAGAAGTCTTTGGAATTAATTATAGTCATTTGTAAAGTTGAATGAAACATTGATGTTCAACAAACACAGTATACAATATATAGCACCAAAGACAGACATGGTGACCATTTCTACAAAAATAACATTCTAACAACGTGCAGGTCACATATATAGGGACTAGATCAGGTCAATGAAACCATATATCAACCACACAAAAAGGCTATACATGTACATATGTAATTGTATTGTTTGAGCTTTCTCTCTCAGATTTCTAGGAGAAAACCAGTATTATAATTTTTTTTTTCTCTGTTGAGGTTAATAACACCTCATTTATCCATCAGAGAAAAGAGTGATATTGCTCAATGACGTACCTCCTTTAAAATCAAAGCCATGTGCTAACTAAACACAAAAAGTCAATGTTCTTTGACATTGATACATGCTTCATATTTGCTTTTCTGCACAGAACCAAAGAACTTTTCTAGCCTTTTTAGTTCTTTCTTGCAACTTTCCAGGTCCAATCTTTGGGAAAAGTAGTTGAAATTTTCTGTTTTTATTCAAGGATAAGTTACATAGCTTAAAGTGGATACCAATCACAACAGATTTAAAACAATTTCTGAAGTTTTTATGATAAATTCATATCAACATAAAACTTTGAAACAGTCTTTCAAAAAAGGGAATACAAAACTGTTCACAGAATATTGGGTCAATTCTAGCACTATTCCAGGAAACACCAATTCACAATCCTTTTCAAGCACTGGCCTCAATTATAGCACTTTTTATGAACCATGTTATAATTATATTAACACAAAGTAATTTTGTTGGAGACTTGGTATTGACCCAATACTATCACTTTCTCAGGTCTGTATCACGTTTTATCATCTGTCATGTGATACCAAACACACCCAATCACTACCAAGGAAAAAAGTATGGAAAATTTCAACACTTTTTTACAGCTTTAAAGTCATAAATAAACCCTATGTGTGGAATCTATTTTAATGGACAAAAAAAACTACTACCATTTTTTAATACTAAAAAAATCATTATTGATACCTATTTCTAAATATTAATATCTGTTTGCTTTCTCTTCCTTTGCACATTTCCCATGAAGATGGGACGACATTAACCACCTGTAAACATGACACTTTACAGAGGAATTCAAAGTGAATGAGCACAATGACTACGGCTTCAGGCAAGATTTAATCAAATGCTACGAAACAGTTCACCAAAAAACCATGTCTGTTCCTACATATGAATTACTTAATCAAACATCTCCGATTCAAACTTTTTGTCCACTTCAAACAAATTGACTAATGTCTAATGATGATGTTTGACAGTACAAGCTTTGAAGTTCCCATTACTAATTAGCACGAAAGAGTTGTTGCCAATATTGCTTTCACTGATGACAAACAGGGCCCATGGTATTTCCCTCTATGAAACAATAACTTTTGGGTGGGTTAGTTACCCAGCTCTGCTCCGAACTGTCCCAATCTGTTTCCTATTTCAAAATCATTCAATCAGCTTACATCATAAATACAATGCACTTCACATCCTATTATGGATCTGCTACCAAGTATGTCTTTCATTAATAGTTAAATTAAATATGTTCTATGTATCTGAAAGTATAATGATTGTGTTATTAAGTAGATCAGTTTTCACTGGACACAATGGACCAAAAAAATACCATATTATAACTAGAAAATAAGTTCCTCTGAATGTACGGGGATTTCAATGTGTATTGAAGAAATTGTCACTTTTTAGTCTAATATTCACAAAAATTCAAGTCTTTAATATTTTCATGCAACAATCGTAATATAATATTTAAAATGGAATATTACCAGTGACATAATTATAATACAGGTTTTATAAGTAGTTATATTTTTTCCTACTAAATAAGTCACTTTTTAAGTTTAACAGTACCAATGACTCACAGAACAAATATTACAGACTGAAACTTTTAATGAGTTGTTTTAGCTAAAATGCTACACAACAAATAATGACGCATTTATAAGAAAAAAATCTTAAATAAATAAAAAGTCTTCAAAACATTTGGTTAAATTATTAATATAAACCCCATGCATGCAAATGTTGTGAAAAATTGAGCAAAAATTGAATAGCAGGTATATTTGCAAAATAATTAAATTCCTACTTGTGTTTTTTGACAAAGTCTGCTATATAACTGATCTTGATCCTTTTATCCAGCATCTTACAGGCTTCCCCTGATTTAACCCTAGATGCTGTTAACTCATTCAAAGGCTGGAATAGTTCATTATAAAATTTCAGGGGTGAATGAGTTAATATAAGACTGGTTTCCAACTTATTGAGATTGATTTTTAGGCTGATGCTAAAACTTTTGAAAATGTCCTTATTATTTGTGACACTAAATACAAATCAGAAATAAATAAGAACCATTTTTTTGCCATTTAATATACCTGGTATATCCCAATTGTTGGTATAAATAATAATTTAACACATACACACAAAATTGGTTGCATAAATTCAGGGGCTGTCCAACGTGGGAAAATGATACTCCTTGGTAGAAAAAAATTGTGTATGCAATAAAGGATGCTGGTCAGTATGTGTCTATAAATGTGAAAAATATATATGCAATGTTTTAAAACTCATATTATGCATATTTTGAAACGTTGGTCAATTTTTGAGAATGAAAATACATATACAACATCAATCAGACAGGAAAAATCAAGTCACAAAAGTTCAAATTAAACTAGCGGTAAGACAGAAGGAGTGGTTTGAGTTTAACAAGCGATACAATAACAGGGGTATCTGGAGGGCGAGATTCTAAGCACAGAACTTTTGTGTACACATCATTTCACACTTATAATATATTAATGTACATATTAATTTAACAAATAAAATAAACATAAAAATCAACAACATTTTTGCACACATTTGCTTTGCATTATAATATCACTCATACATTCGTTTGTTTGAAATCTGTCGGAGATCAAAGATTTGAAGACCGATTAATTAGATTTTTTAACTGCTGGCATTTATTATGCTGACAAAGTTTATTGCATTATCATGGAATGTGTAGAGTGATTGATTCCTGTGATTCAGAATCCTCCCTCTGTCATTTCCAAGCTGACATTTCTATATACTCTAGGTTAATATAATGCCTTTTTAAAAAGATCACTAAATCTAAAGATTTATGCTATTTTTTGGTTGGAAGGTTATTGGAAAATGTATTAAAACTTTACATTAAAATGACTTATCAGTTTTAATGCAAATTATGTTTCCTTAAAAAAAGAATGTTCTCTGAAGGGAAACAATCATTAACATTGTTACCCAACTAAAACATTAAATAGGGTACCAGTATACAGCACTATGAGGTTCACCTTTCTTGTTGGCACAATAAATATATATCGCAAATTTTCAGTTTGAAAAGAAAAAAGATACAAAACAATTAAATCAAATTGATCTCAGTACCAAAATCAACTCTCTAAATCCGGACAAACAAACGGATTTAAGATCATCCACCCCCAAAATAACAACAAATGAAGTCAAGCTTCATTAAGTAGGACTATTAAAATTTGGGCTCAAGATCGACAAAGTAAGTCTGTGCCTACTTATGCTGACCTTTGAATCCATAATTGGGTTCAAATGATTAATTTAAATGCAGAATAGTGTAAAATCATATTTATCTATTTGAAATATTGCAGTCCTGTTACAGTCATGAATTTTTCTATGAACATTTCCGAGTCAAGAACAGCGATGTGAGCGGCCCTCCCAATGATTGTATTTGCTGTGTTGGTGAGGGCATGAAAGACATCATAACGGATGAGTTTACACTTGGGGTTGTTGACTATCGGTGTCTGGATGTTGGCTACCATCTCACTGTATATAGCACCTGTAGAAAAAAATCCACAATAAGTACACTGTATTCCAGTACAACAAGTACACTGTATTCCAGTACAATAAGTACACTGTATTCCAGTACAATAAGTA